>JARJDZ010005500.1:0-13850 GCA_030264555.1 Aleochara sp. GC000083 | reverse complement strand
GGAAATTTAAACATTTTAAAAAGAAAATTAAATAATTTAATCATTTCTGATTGAATAGTATTGATCAAGCTTCCGGTTTCTGAGATAGAATCGAAAATGTTTTTGGAAATCAGCTGATAGTGAAAGTTTTGAATTTGTTTAAAGTGAAAAATCTTGAATTTCCGGTTAGAGATTTTTGATAAATTCAAACTTTTTTGAAAAAGTTTTAAATGATCAAGTAATAACTTCTGGGATTGTATCGATAGAACTTCCGGTTGTAAAGTAAATCCGGAAAAAATCTAGTTATTTTAATTTTCTTAAACTTCATTTTCATATTTTCTTTTCTATGATTAATGAGTCAACAAATTAATTTCTTGTTAAAATTTCAATTTGACAAAAAATATTAGACTTAATATGAAATATTTTTTGGAAAAAAAAATTCTTAATTATAGGAATTCCAGAAAAAGTAAAGTGGTAATAATTTTTTATGAAATTGAGAGACTTTATTCTTCTCTATTCTTCATTTAAGTTTGTTTAAATTGCATATTTTATTCATTCATTGGCCAAGAAATTGTTGAAATTTCAACTTTACAAAATTAAATCTTAGTAACACAAAAAAGTTACTTCTGGTAAAAATAGTTTAATTATAGGATTTTATAAAAACGTAGCAGTTATAATTTTTTTTACTTTTCTGGTATATTTTACTCTGAAAATTAATCATTTTTCATAATAATTGTCTCAAAGACTTAATTAAAAGTTTAGGTGGTAAATTTTACAAGAAATATTTGATTTTCTTTAATTTTTCGATTGACTTTTTTGGGAGATATTACTACCTTTGATAATTAATCAATTTACATTTGAAATGATATTGAATGATGGAACCCAACTTGAAATTTCATTGAATATTCTGCTGCTTTGATATAATTTGCGATTAATGCCTACCTTGGCAATATTTGGCGTTGAACTGATACCAAGCTCCTCGAGGAAGAGCGCCTCATTATCCCCATTGATATGCGCTTGTTGCTGCTGCCTTGTATCGTCATCAGTCTCAATAATATGATTGTTGGGGGCGGTTGCGGTGGCTGTTGCGGCGGCAGTGACCACATGCACGCGCATCGTCGTGCAGAAGACGAGCGACGAGAGCATCAGCGAGAACGTTCGTGTCCGTGTGCGATGCGCCGCCGTTGAGAGACCGCCCATAGCCGGCTGATTAGGAGTGATACGGGAACATTCAGGAGATCGGTTCGTTGACACTGCTGGGACGGCGGCGGCGGCGACGTCGTCGTCGTCGTGCAGACTTTTCCGGTCAACAATCACACCAAAACGCACTTTCAAAATTCACTTCTTCACGTCCAACTCGATGATACTTCTTCAGTACTGAAGCAATACTGACGAAGAACAATGTAATCCTGAGGAGGAGAAGTTTCGGGAAAGTTTTTCGGCGCGCACTAGTCTCTTGTTCCTCGAGTCAAACACGCGAACTTTGTGCGGTTATGCGACGATGATGATGATGTCTCGTTTGTGAGCGCGCTCGTACACGCTGTTTGTTGAACTCGCGCGCGACTCGCGATCGCGCCGCATTTTATACGGGCCCCGGCCCCGATTCTCGTATCCATGTGTGAATGTGTGTGTGGTGAGAGGAGGCGGCACTCTGGGCGCGCTCCCCCGCCGTCGTCGTCGACGCCGCCGTCCTCGTCGTCAAACGACCTGGAGTAGTGCGGGGTGGGGGTATACTTTCCGGAAGTCCTAGACACACATGCAACACTCGTCCGCTATAACTATACCACCCCCACAGTTTTCGGTAAAAACTACGCGAACTAATTGCAAATATATAAACAAAAAGGAAACCGCCATTAACATAAATACCAAATAATGGCAATGACCTTGTATCGTTTATTACACGTCGTACGCTTTGTTATATTTTCTTATTTATATTTTGGTTTTACATCTTTGTAATTCACATACATCCGGATTTACAAACCATGCAACTAGGATGTGGTCTCGCGGCTCCTTGATCCAATCGATCAAATCGATCGATACGTTTCGCTCCAAATCTTGCGCAATAATCGTGTACCTCGTCATCGTGGGTGCATATTGAAAAAAACATGCCGCCCCCCTCGTCATCACACACACACACACACATGCACATATGCACACCATACACCGAACCGGAATGTATCAACATTTTCGTTGTCGTTTCTGTTTGCCGACAATCAATATCTTAGTAGTCATTTCGCAGAACAAGGCTTGACTCCTCCGCTAACAAACATAAGCAATCGCCACCCCCACACACACACACACACACACACACACACACATCTCATTCCAGAAGCAAGGAAGGAAACCCATGGTATTGAAAAAAGGGTCGAGTCCATTCGCGATTACATTCTTCTTCGCTGATTCTTCAGCGGCGCAGTTAGTTGTCGTCGATGGTGCATTCATTTGGTGACGGGGGTGTCGCCGCCCCCGGGCTTAACCCACTCAGTGCAAGATATGGGTTTAATATGTGGAAGCCTTCGAAACAGTGGTTGTCAAACTTTTGGAGTTGAAAAGTTGGGTTTTGGAGGTGTTTAGGGGGCACTTCCGGTTTGAAATTTGGCTTTCTTTGGATACATAGTAGAAGTTTGTTATTTTTGCTAATAAGTTTTTCTTGGAGTTCATCTTAAGAACTTCCGGTTTGTCAGGAAACTTGGGATGACAGAAAAAAGAGATGAAAATAATATGTTTGGTTTTATTTAACTACAAAAAGTTGAATTTTAAGTAGGAAATTTTAGTTTTTTTTGAGTGTATATTATTTATTGATATAACTTCCATAGAAATTGTACTTCCGGTTTGTGAAGTTTAAAGAAGAAGATCAAAAAATTAGTCAACGTTTTACAAAGTTTCAATTAAATTAGGAAAATTTCAATTTCCGGTTAGAAATACGCAAGATTTTTTAGGGCTTTTTAAATGTCAATTATATATTTTAATAATTTCGTTTCAAACGAATTATTAAATTTTTGAAATTCGAGATAAAAAAAATTATTTAAACATAATGGGATTTTTAAGTTATCCCAATTTTTGCAACAAAAACGAAAGTCAATTTTCTGAAAAAAATAAGGAAATATTTTAATTTTTTAAATCGAATTAAAGCGCTTAATTTTGCGAACAATTTTGAGTTTTCAAAAATAAAAAAAAAAACATGGAAGGAGTAACAAAATAGCAAAACTTTTTTTGAACGCAAAATAATTAAATTTCCGGTTTGAAATTCAAGAGTATTTTCGGATTCTAGGCAATAATACAACAAATTCTGCTTGAATCGTGCAGATCAAACTTCCGGTTTCCAAAATAAAGTTAAAATTTTTTAAAAAATAATATTTTATTAAACTTCTGATTTTTATATCAAAAAAAAAAATTCCGGTTTGAAACTAGGACTTAATCAAGGTTTTTAAGAAAAAGTATTAAAGGACCTAATAGTTAATTAGTTTTTATAATGATTGCATTTCCGATTGCGCTGAAAATTCCGAAAATTTTTTAACTTTGTTCAAACTCAGAAAACATTAATTTTAAACTGAATATAGGACGTTTTTAAATTTTCATCGAAGACTATAGAAAACTCTATTAACTTCCGGTTCAAACCTATGGTTCGCGTTTCCGGTTTTCGTAGAAACTTTGAAGACTTTAAAAACTTTGAAAACATTGAAAATTTTGAAAGAAAAAAATCAGTGTCTAATGGAAAACTTTTGAAAACCGCTGGTTGACAAATCCAACTCAAAAATTTGAGTGAAAAAGAAATTTGACATTCTCAAAAAAAGTTTTGAAACCACTGCTTCCCCGAGGAAAACTCCTCCGCTTTCTGCGTGGAGGCCGTCTAAATCTGGATGCTGCGCGGATGGACGCACATTTTCATTCATAACAACACACACTCCTCCGCCCACCCCCACCTACACGCGCGGGCGGCAGCTAAATGGAATACATGCGCCATCAGGGAAGACCCCCGAGGGGGTTCCCCCAGCTGCCGGCGATGGCGGCGAACAACACGCTTGTTGTATGTACACCACCAGCAAGAGCATTACGCAGTTGGCTTGTATGTTCTTCGGAAGCCACCACTTCATTTGTCCGCGCTCTGCCCACCAGAACATCGCGATGATGCGGGTGGCGCGTAATGTCTTCGGCTCTTGTTGCCTCCACCGCCGCCGCCGTCACCACCTCCAACGTATTGTCTTACGTTGGAGGTTCGGGAGTTCTAATGTTAGTTTTAGGATCCCGAGAATGTCGGCCCTTTCATCGCCTACCTGCGCTCGTAAATCATCCCGTTGCTTACGCCGCCTCCGCAAGCGCAGTTCTAATTTTATCATTTACCCCCCACTCCAAGCACATCTCGTTTTTGTTTTCCTAGTTGGCCGTGTGGACTTCCGCAAATTACTGCTAAATTTGACCTAAAGTGTGTATTATTACCCACTCTAATCTTATTATAGTTAGTTTCATTTGTTTTTATTTATTTATTTTTATACAGTGGTACCACAATAATTTGCTAACGGCATCTCCATAAATTCATAAACACTTTTCTATGGTTTATTTAGTAGAAAATAGCTTTATTTTGTATTTAATTGGTAGAAATCTACCTTTAATTAATTTTGTTATACAGTGGTACCACACTATTAAGATTTTTTTTTCTAGAATTTCCATTTTTTTTTTAATTTTACTATCTCATTAGATATTTGGAAGATACAAACAAAAATTAAGGTGGTAAATTTCAATTTTTGAAATTTTGTTTTTGAAATTTTAGTTTTTGAAATTTTAGTTTTTGAATTTGTCCAGAGGGCGCCACTGAAAATGCGCCGCCACTGTCCCATATACATACATATAGCAGGCGGTGTATCGTAATCCGATAATTACAGTTATGGTTTCTAGAAAACGTGAATTATATGCCTCTTCCACTGAAAACGGGTCATTTGACGCGTACTGCCCACCCCCCTACCCCTCGTTTCACCGGTGGCGGCGCCGCCACCAACAACGCCACTGCGTTTACGCTTACTCATTATTATTAGCTCATACCAACAAACAACTCGCGTTCTCGTTTTCGTTTGAACGCCGGGCGGCGGCAATGGTGGTGGTAGTGGTGAGGGTGGGGGGCGGTGGCGGTGTCATTGGTGTCAAGTGGAGTGTGGTAGTACCCCATACTGCACCACCAGAGTCCTTCCATAAAAAAACCGCATTCATATTAAATGTGACGCCGGGGTCGGGGCCGGCGCGGCACACGAACGGAAGGTTCCATTGAGGAATTCGGGGGAAATCGTCCATGCCGCCTCCGTCCGTCTGGTGGTGACTATCACCTGTTGCACGCTTCACCCACATCGCATCGCACAACGGTCGACAGTTTGGATAGGCGGGCGCCATCATCGATCAATCTGCTTGCAATGTCGGCGGTGGCGATGGTGTGGTGGTGGTTGATGGTTGACGGCCGTTTTCCCGGAACGGATCGCTTGTAGCTTAGGAATCAATTAGCATTACGAATTCGTTGCGTTGTTTGATGGCCGCCGCCATCGTTATCTATTGCGGCTACGTTTCGTTTTTCTTGTAATTGTCCATCGATGAGGAGATGTATAGGGGGTGGTTGGATGGAGGGGGAGGGAGGAGGTTGACAGAATTGGAGCAGAGTTATTCGTATTTAATTCGATTGCGTTGGCTGTAATGACGGCGAGTCGTAGGAGTCATCGTTCCACATTTTTTCAAAGTTTTTCCTGATGGGTTGATTGCAAGTCCAATGACTTTACGATTTTTTTTTTGTTGGGTTTAAGTGTTGTTATAGTAACGAGCAATTTCTTTTTGATGGGTGGTTTTCATGTCAGAAAAATGTTTAATGGGAATTCATTAATTTAGAAAAAAATATTGGTTAGAAATTTTATTTAAACTTTTTTTGTATAAAGAAAAACGAGTAGAAGAAAACTTGTAGGTTGCTATGGTAACCATGTCGCCATATTCAATGAATCTATGGTTGCTAAGTAATCAAACACTGGTTGCTATGGTATCGGTTGTCTTGGAAACAGAAGATCTAGGGGGTTGCTAAGCTACCAAACGCTGGTTGCTAAGATACCAAACACTAGTTGCTAGGCTACCAAACACCGGTTGCTAAGCTACCAAACACTGGTTGCTACGTTACCGAACAATTCTTGCTACCGGAACGTTTACTTTTTAATCTATTTTTTATTAGCTAAATCTTTTGCTTTTTGGTTTTCGAAAGTTTACGATTCGTAAATTAATTTCCCAAAAACATACAAAAAAAATTGAAAATAGACAATAATTTTGTTTATAATTTATTGTAAATTACTCATCAATATTGAATGGAATGCATCTCAAAAAACACTTGAAACAAGAACACGCGCGCCAATATAATAAATAAACTTGGCGAAATATTTGAGCGTTTTTGCATCACACAAAATCGGTGCGAGTCGTGATGAGTTTCCGCTTGGGCGAAAAACGGTTCGATTTTTCTCTGAATAATTATATGCAATGAGTAATCTATGTACAGTGTGGTTTTGCCTTGGCCTGACGATATCGATTCCGCACCAGCTGTTTATTTGTACAACATTTTCCCGCTCTTGTTGTTATTGTTGGTTCGTATGTTGGTAAATGCTTCTAGAAGCACACGGCACAACTATTACCCCAAATTACATCATCATCGTCATCTACACTATCGCCACGATCTGTGGAAAAGTTAGAGCTTGTGTATTCGATAATTACATGCATTTCGTACTTTCGTTTGGCGGCACTGATCGCGCACTCGATGCCAGATTGTGAAAGGCTGAATCATAGAAAATCGATCGATCGATCATCGGCATGTCCGCCTAATATGGAAGATATGAAGAGCTAACTGAGAATTGATTGCAAGTCGAGTGCGGCATAGGAAGTAAATGAACTCGGAACAAATGGACACAAACTTTTGCTTTCTTTCATTCAATTCGTACGAGAGCGTGCAATGAACGCGCGAGCGCAGCATGATTCATGTAATCATTTCGTATTTTCATGGTTAGACTGCGAAATTGTTGGTCTAAAGATCATTATGGAGAGAGATTCGTTTGAGGAACAATGTAATTTTGATACGGAGTTTTCATAATGTTATGAAATTGTTATAAAATTCCGGAAAATAGTTTTCTTTTGTGGGACTCTAAAGTAAAAAAGTATTGGAAAGTTTTTAGTCAAAGAAAGTCAAATTTTCTTCGAAATAAATTCAATAGTAATCATTAAATATATCCATATAAAGAAAATGATTATACACACTTATAAAGTAATAATAATTTATTTAATAGGTTACATAAAAATTTAATAGGCTCGTATTTCATTAATGATATAAAAATATCACTAATCAAAAATCATATAATTACAAAGAGGACTGATAAAAAATGATATGATAACTTTTCATTCCTGCGAATTATTTTTTCAACAAGTAATTTCAAACGAAACGCATCTAATTGACGGACTGATTGTAACAAAACCGCAAAATTACTGCAATTTTTAACGTTCACACAGCGAACGCTTACAAATTAATTCGAATTGATAAAGTGAAGATTTATTAACCGCACTCTCTGTGCGCGCGCGCAATTTCACCAACAAACGCGCCGAATTGATGCGCGCAAACAGAATGTTGTTTACGGCTCTGCGAATCGGCTGGAATATGGTCATAAAAAAAAACAAAAAATGAAAACGATGATTTCGCACATTAACTTTCTGGCGCGGCAGGAATTTCGTGAGTGTAACGGACGCATCCCGCCTCCTCCCGGTATGAATCATTGTTTCTTTTCTGCATATTTACGATGAGCTGGTGGCCATATGCCCCTCGTTTATGCTCCTCTGCGCGAATTTCTAGCGCGAATTTTGCGCGCATTCGTCGACTTCATCGTTTTCGCCGAAATCGTAAACTAAACGCTTTTGCTATGACACCACTAACTATGAAGTTTAATCGTTTAATTGGATGCTTTCTAATTAATTTAATTTGTTTTTATTTATTAATTTTCATGGAATATTTCATGGGTGAAAATTTACATTAAAAATTTGATCATTTAAAAATAAAATTAGAGAAAATATTTGGTACATTATTCAGGATTAATTGAAGTGTTTGATAACACAAATATATTGTTGTTTTTCCTGGAAAATATTTTCATTCTCTAATCAATTTTGTGAGGTGATAACAAAAATTAATTGTTTTATTTGCATTCCTTGACAACTCAGAATTCAGTAATTTGCTAATTATAAAACGATAATGATTCGCACGTCTATAAATAGACAAAAAGTACAGGAATTTATCTCTATTATGTTGTAGTACTATAAAAAAGTGTCATTCTCATGTCATCTCTCGTTTGTTATGGATGCTCTCAATTACAGCCAGTAATTGCTATCATGAATCATCCAAACGGTGTTTCTAACTTACACTTACAACTAATAATATAGTTATGAGCACTTTTATTGCTGCCAAGTAGTTTTTGAGATTACAATATTATTTTATTTTTTAATTTCTAAGTTAGTGTTAACTTAGTTTCATATCTTAGTTAGAAAAACAAATGAAAAATTAGCAAAATAATATTAAATAATTAACTTGCAAAACTTTCTGAACCATTGCAATAACTTAATTGACGTATATCGCATAAATTGCAACCGAATTCAATTAGACGCCACTACTATATATAATGGAATTAGGAATGAATGTATTCCATGAAAAGCGGAAAATTTTTCTGAATTGTTGGGCGAAAATATTGCCACATTGAATGTGTAGTTTACCGAAGAAAAAACGTGTACCTAGAGTCGACACGTCAAACACGACACAATGAAATACAATCTATCAATGAACTGAATCTAATATCCATTCATAAACAGTTTTCGCAATGTACATACACACGCGCGCGCGCAAAAAAAATAGCAACAAAAAGTTGGACGAAACGCGAGGCGAGATGGTGCCCGCAATGCGAATCCCCCATTGTGTGCGAATTTCCGCGTACTCGCCGCCTCGTAATTAACACAGTGAATTTTAATTAATCTACTAGCTAGATGATATACAGCACGCGTGTCCAGGTATTTCACCGGGAGCGAAGTGTATCAGGTGTAGTCATATTTATGGGAGTGAACAAATTCATGCGAATTCGGTTCAATATTTGCTACATATCAAATTATTAATTAATTCCAAATTAACTCCGAAAATGTCCTTTTTGCATAAAAAATAATTTCAAAAGAAAAATATTCATTAA
Organism: Aleochara sp. GC000083; assembly: GCA_030264555.1. Taxonomy (NCBI): domain Eukaryota; kingdom Metazoa; phylum Arthropoda; class Insecta; order Coleoptera; family Staphylinidae; genus Aleochara; species Aleochara sp. GC000083. Next base: position 4,653 of record JARJDZ010005500.1, on the reverse strand, counting down.
TTGAATTAAAAATACATTAAATGCAAATAAAAAAATAGTTAGTTATCTAATGGATGGGTGAATGAAAACTATTTTTAGTACAACATTATCCTTTTTTATGAACCGCATATTGTTATTAGCATTATAGCGTAAACACATTTCATTCATAAAACCGACCATTTCCCCATTGCATATACATATTCGCATTAAAAAACTGCAAACATTTCCATCCGCGCCCTTTGCCACTGCATTCCCGCTTGCGGCAGTTCATTACGAAATGAAAAGTGCGTGCTTTTCTTTCCGCACATCCTCTCTCCCGTTCTTCGGCCGGGAAAATGGGCCACCAGCTCTCTGGGTCGGGAATGCGGGGGCGGCTCTGTTTGCGTAACACCGTATATTTCACGCTCATTACCGTCGAATCGTCAAACAGCCATCATCCATCGGCCTCTCGATATGTTTGCGAACAGTTAGTGGCTGGCCCCTGCCGCTTGCTCCCTTATTGTATCAGCCGCCACCGCAATACTCGGAAGCAATAAACATGAAGATAGCGGGGCCGGCCCCGTTCGCGAATTCTCCGAAATGTGCGCGCTGCACGTTTCATCGATTTTGCACGACCTGCCGCTGCCCGTCTGTCCATCAAACGCCCACGCAGAAGAAGCCGCAAGTCTTTGGATGCATTTGCGCTGATAACGAGCGTGCTGAGGGCGGCAGCGAATTGTGCATCGTAGTAAGATTTATGCGTGGGTGATGATGGTGTATAAAATCCATCCGAGCGAGGAAACAATGCGATAGTTAAACCGATTTTGGTTTGATGATATTGTACAGATTTTGATGTTGTTTGAAGTCGATCTCTTTTGTTTGCTTGGTAGAATTTCAAGTTTAAATTCTGAAACATTGTTTCGAAAGTACTTTTTGATTCCATATATCAGTTCGATAAGTTTTGAAAACAATTTACATAATAGATCATCTTTGAATATCTGTAGAATTCCCTCGATATAAACAACAATTAACAATATATCTTAATTTTCTCTACTAGATATTTTCAAAGTCTCTTTGACTTGTAAATATTAGCTCAAAACTGAAGTCGAAGAACTCTCTTCGAAGAGCATTACACAATGTAGAAATCACATCTCTACTTGTACAAAAGTACTAAAAATATCTCTGCTTTGAATAACCATTAACCATATCTAACAATGACAAAATTCCCTTGATTCAAACAATAATTAACACCTTTACAAAGGAAAAGATCAATTACATAACAGTAACAGGGACATCTAACAAGCAATAAATCCATGCGCGCTAGCAACGAATGGAGCGCTGTAAATTGAAACCCATCGGCACTTATTAATTAATGCGGTTTTCCAGATGAATGTGCTCAATGCGATTTAATAGCTTCATTCAGCCATGTGATTGTGTCTAATCTAACTTCGTTTGCTGGCCGCTCTATGCAAGGTAAAATTCATTTCGCATTAGAACATGGATAAGACAATATAGAAACTATTACGACCATTCGATGCCATATCATGCGGTTCATTGCGTCAAGTATAGGCGATAAAGTTGTCCTTTTCGAAACGATCGAACGTCGGTATAATTAATTCGAATAGGTGAGCTGATAATTGCGGCAAATCGGGGTTTTTATTTTACGCGCGCAATGCTTGGAAATTCATGCGATTGCTTTGTAATTAATGACGTCTACATTGTATGCAATGTATGCACATAATAATTGTTGTAGTTAGTCTCTTACTTCATAGTTCAAGCCAGCGTGCGCATGGAAAATATGTGTTTGCATTATTTTTAGAGGAAAAAATTCGCGCGATGATGGGAGACACAACAATTCGCTTTGTGCTTTAAATATGCGATTCGCAGTTATGTAAACAATAAATTTCCCCGCGTCAGTTCGATATTAAGTAACATGGGAGGAACGTCATTGAAATTTTGTCAAGTAATTGCAGTTTTTTGCAAGACTAAAATGGTCCAATTACATTTTCTAATTGTAAGTTAATCCTCTGATTCAAGAACCAACTTTGCATGGTTGCACATTTTCTTCATTGGCAAATTTCCTAATTGAAAGTTTCAAAGTAACAAATCAAGTTTGAAAGTGTTATAAATCTCCTATCATTTGATTTTCTTCCTGGCTTTATAAATATTTTTGACTTTCAATTTAGTATTTTTGTCATGAACTATTATTTGCAAACTGAGAACTTTCTGGATCATCTACATGCCAGACATCACGTAATCCCCGATTTTTTTGCCGCCATTAAAAACTATTAACATCCGATAAGAAAAAATCTCGTCGATAACATACATCCCACTCGCTGTGTATAATTTGTACATTTGATGACGACAAGAATGACGTCCATCACGTCCTACGAGACATACGATCCATTATTTGCGTACGCCACATTTTGACATGGCATTTGGCATACATATTTAACTCGAAGACTCCAGTTGTGAATCCCCCATCCACGATTCTTCCAGGCAATTCGAACTATTCCACGGTTCCATCAGCGTGCGTCGCGTCATCCATTCGCATCATTACGACACCGAGGTCGAAGGGAACTCCGTTATTATTACGAGCCCAGTCAACTGAAACAAAACATCGTTTTTAATACACATGTATGTAGCTGCCATTCGGAGTGAGTCATATTGAAGCATATTCACAGCGTGTGAGGGTGTAACAGTTACTTGGAATCAATCAGAACGAATCATTTGATTTCAGCGTAGGAACTTATTCGTTCTTGCGTTTTTAAAGGTCGCCCGAATTCCCAAACATTGCCCTTTAATGGCTGAAATTTGATGAATAATACTTGCACAATTTCGAGACGTTTTATGAATGAATTAATCAACATTCTGGTTTTTTGCCTCCTGTGGGGACTTTTCTGCTGACGACAATTTTGATATTTATGACCAGGTTGGTGCATTTTTCGAATTCCAACATAGTCGAATTTGTCGTCATAGGCGACGAATTAATTCAAATGACTTGCCAATATGTGTATTTCAACATCTTCACGAATTTGTTGTCACTGCTGTCATACTTTTCCACATTCGCAGGCGCCAGCAATAAATAATTTTGCATAAAAGTAACAATAGCCATGCAGATTGAACTGGAATTTAAATTGCCAGGATTTTCCAAAATGTAATACCACCATTCAAACAAACAAACCATAAAAACAAAACAAAACAAGAAATTGTTGCTAATATACCGGATCCTCGGTGTGTATCTTCTTTTGTTTCTTCGAAATCCCCGCGTCCATGTGTGTCAACCATCGTCTAATTATGCGCCGAATAAAGGCCATTGTGTTGATTAATTAGCATTCGACATGTCAGCCACGTGATTGACATTCTTTGCGGAACTTGCACCAACATCATCTCCACAGATCGAGAGTGAAAGTTGATCATCAAGCATCGAAATCCATCTTCTGCAATAGAAAAGAAATGGCTAAGACAATAATAAATAGTTTGCGCATTGCGCACCCATTCGCGCGTCACAATGATAGCAAATAAAACTATTTTTGCGCGCAATGTTTGGTGTGATTGCTTCCAGTACTATTCTCGTTTGCGTTTAATTGCGAGATCCTCTCGAAATAGTCGATTATTCATCGACGATGCATGGAATGTTGTTGTGGCTACGGACGCACTGTGTACTTTTGACCGGAACTAATAATTGTAACATCTTTTCGGGATGCATGGACAAATATTTCGTTTCGTTTATGTCTGGTGCACGAGATGTTGCATGTATAATTATTACGATTAATCAAGAACGAGATGTGTGTCGCTTTTGCAGTTGCTTGGTTGATGGTTCGGTGGTGCCAAATTTTTCTCATTCTTACCTTGCTATTCACGTTTTTCGCTCGAACGCGGAATTTCCAACAGCAGCCACGGTGCGTGCTTCGTTCCCAGCGCGTTTTTATGATTTATTTATACGCGCAGAGATATAAATGTAATCGGCGTCTAATGTGGTGTATTACATTTTGTTTCGTTTTGCAAATCCGCAATGAGTTTATGAATTTATTGTCGGGCTTCTTTTTGACTTGGTGGTAGAAAATGGGGATTTACCCTCAACAGTAAAGTACAGGGTTACTCATTCATTCCCTGATCTGATAAGAAAATTCTGGCTGGTTTTTCGTATGGTAGGATGATATGTAGTTTGTGTACTGACTAAATTATTGAGTATTTGACTCACCACATCAATTTTCCAATTCATAAGTCGGGATTTGCTTTCTTCCATTTTGGTTCTGCTCTGGAAATATTTTGTTGCTGACATCTTCAACAACATTTTCCTCTTAATCACTTAGGGATTTTCAACTGTTGTTAGATGCTGTTTGGGATGAATAGGCAGTAGATTTGTCCTGGAGTTTTCCGAATTATTTATGATGGGTTTTCTCAATTGCTTTCATCTCACTGTTGATTGAAGGTCCATCACAGAAATTGAAGATCAACCATTTCAAAACGTGCTCAAATAACCTGAAAGTAAAATGCATAAGTCCCAAGTTTTTGATAATTTTAAAAACAAAATATTTGAAATCTAATCAGACAAGTCAATTGTTTTCATGGCGTATCAAAAACCTATTCTCAATTTAAATTCATCATAACTTTGCAAAACTTTCAAACCAGTTAATAGAATGCAGAAACATACCTATCAATATTAGGCGGAAATTTCCATCAAATTCTTCG
>JARJDZ010005499.1:0-11995 GCA_030264555.1 Aleochara sp. GC000083 | reverse complement strand
TTCCAATCGTCAGTTGGTCGTTGCCATCATAGGGTTGTAAGTCTTGGTTAGTTAGGTCGTGTCCATTCGGGTTGTAAGTCTTTTGCTTTTTTCATTTTAAATTTTGCACTTTCAAATATTTGTTATTTCTGAAATTGTCATTTCTAACTTTAGAACAATCGATAATAATAAACATTTCTTAGAGTCCTCGTTTCTTCTAGAAAACTCGTATACTTTGTTGGTTCATTTCCCAGTAAAATAGTGACTCTTATTCATTTTCTGCTTTAATTTTCAGAGCGCAGGTGGAAATATAAAAATAATATATACTGTATTTTAGGTTTAATTAAATCTAGGTGTGCATTAAACATGAATAAAAAGTAGGATTGCCGGAGATTTTAATTGGGAGAGTTCAGGTCGTAATGATTTTAATTCTTGTAGGTCACAGTAGTATCATAAAATAGTAAATTAGAACTCACTGAATTATAAATTAGTATATAAAGTAAAAATTTTATAAGCGAAATTTATATTGTGGAATAAGAGATAAATCTAAATTTCAGTTTTATGTTCCTAGAAATAAAGTTATTATATCCATACTAAAAATCATATTATTTTTAAACAAATATAACTATGGAGTAAACAACATAAAATTTTTATCATCCCTCAGGTAAATATCAACACAAAACAAAAGTCGTTTATCTAACTATGCACCCGTTAAACTTTAATCCCGCTTAATGCAATCACTAAAGCTGTTCTCGGTATATAACGACTCGTCTCTCTCATCGAGCAGAATAAACCTAGCTGATACGCATTGAAAAATTTCCCCAGGTCCATTATCCCAGCACTAACGAAATGAAAACTGCCTGGAGGTCCTCAAACGTGTCACTTGATGCTCGCGTAATTTATTTACAAAATGATGCACTACGTGTTGCTTTTGATTCACAGCAAGGCATCAACTTGTCCGCATACATCTCTTCCACCCACTGCTACATCAGGACATGACACAATAGACGGAAGTGTGTTTCCATAACGATGAGACTGTTTTGATGAAATTCCGGTCTGTATACAAGTTCGATGTACGGTAAAACAGTTCCACATCAGGGTGGTATCAAACCATCCAGAAACATGAACAGTTTTTTCAGAAGAAGGAAGTTATTCTCTTGTGGGTGGTCGGAAAGGAGTTGCTTTGGTGTGGATTTTTATTTGAAGGAATTTGTATTCCTAGTATTTGATAAGTTTAAAGGAAGTACTTCCCTGGGTGAGTGCTTGATGGTGCGCATCAAGCGTGAGGGTGGGAAACTTAAGGGGTAAACAACAAATACTTAGCCAAGTTTCCCGGGATGGAGTTTCACCGGGAAACTGGGCGAGATACGCACCCACTCAGTGGATCCTCCGCGCTTCCTTCCTTCTATCCTGCCATTCAAATTCGATGCGCGCGCCATGCGGACTGGCGGATGGTATATTGGTTGCACATTGGCTGCACGATGACATTCTTCTCATCCTTCACGGCTTTGTGGCTTCATTGTCGCCTGGCGCGTCATTGTCTTTGCATATTTCTTTGCGCGCAGCGAACGAAACAAGTGCTCGCCACCCACGCACGGAATTTGCGGTACTTTTCTCGAGGCACAATGAAGCATTGAGCCCGGATGGTAATTAAACCGACGTCGTCGTCGCCGTGTCGAATTCTGCCCGGGGAAATTCGACCGAAATTGAATTCTGCTAAATATTCGAGGAAAATCCCAAACAAAGTCCCTAATTATGTATTCAGTCAGTCGTTTTAAACGATTCAATTGATTCGATTTCGTTCGATTAAATTACCTTTGCCCAGCTTGTAGGTTTAATAATAAGCTGGAGTATTACTGATTGGAATTGGAGGACTAACAAGAAATCGTCATTGAATGAGTTGCAACTTCGCGGAAAATTTTTAATGAAATCAACAACTTTTGTGCAGAACAGAGCTTTCAGGTTATCTGCATGATGTTCAAGCCTACTTAGACTTCAGGGTAACTCGTTCGTTTTGAATTGTCCTCGTCATTGTGCACACAAAATTTGTTAAATTTGCAGATGGAAAGTTGTTGTAAGTATACTTGTTTGTGTAATTTATGCCTCATTTATATTCCAAGAGTATTCAAAGTTTTATTCGCTTTGTATTCAGGTCAGTGCTTTTACACCTGGTTTTTGTTCAATGACTTTATGGTTCTGAGAAATTAAGTGATTGAAATCATTGTGATGAATTTTCCTTGTTTTTAATTTGGTTGCAAATTTGAAAACGAGACCCATTTTAAGAATTCATATCCTTTTATTTTTAGATACCCCATTTTGCAAGTTCATGTATTTCTGATTACAGCACAGATTGGAGACCATAACCATTGTTATTTTTTTGTCAAAATATGATAAATACCGTTTTCGGAGATATGAAAATTTTTGAAATTTTGAGCGAGTTTAAGAATTTCATATCACATTTTTCGCTACAAACTTTTTTTTCAATTTTTTTCTTCAAACGCAATTTCTGCTCTCCCCATTGCCAAAAGGGCATGAACCCATTGATTTTTTGAAAGTGCTCATCAAGACCTACAATTTGGTTCTAACTTCAGCTTAATTAGTCCAACCATTTAAAAGTTATACGCAGTTAAAAGAGCGAAAAAAGCGAACATTTTGCTTGTTTAAGAACCCCTTTTCACGTTCTGATATCATATTTATGACTCCCACAGAGATTCGGGACCAAGACCAATGTACATTGGTAATAATCGGTATCAATCGATATCAATTGGCTGTGCGATACTTAAACACCTAGTTTTTGCTCATGTATCTGTATTTGCAATAAGGCTGCAAAAATGAATATGTCCCGGATTAACAAACCATAGGTATGTTACCTTAACGAAATTAGATTCACAACCATGATAAGTAATCCATTTGACGTAAATAGGCATTACTTGACTTGAATTGCATATTGCGAATAATAAGCGCCGGTCTATTACGCACCATTCAATATATTCTAATAATAAACGAGGCAATAATAGGTGGAAAGTCAACCGAACATGGAGAGACATAAATGTCCGACTATGTGCGTATTAATAATAAAAGCAGGAGGAGGACTCGTAATATTTCCTCTATTGCCGCTGGTGAATGGTGGACCAGGATGCAAAACGAATGTTTAAAATCCGTTACATGAAAATGAAAATGTTCTGTGGATTATTCCACATGGACAATTCGAATAGCCTCGGGAAAAGCTGGAAAGCAATTTTTATCTAATGAACAAAAACCATAAAGTTCTTATATACACTGATAACAGCAGATATTTTATGTTTTAAATCATTAGCCAGCTTTGTTTTTTTATAATCTAATTTATAAATTTTATTTTTGAATGTTTCAGACAATTTTCAGGCAATTTTTTTAGCAAATTTCAAAATCAACAAAAATACTCTGCAGAAATCCATTGAGTTTATGTTACCACAACAAAAACATACCATCAAATTTAGTACACCAAGAAGACAAGAGCAGACGAGCAATATTGTTAACTGCGCTTTTCTTTTTCAGTGCTGCTGATATTTCTTTAACCCTATCAGTCAACTAGTTCGTGGGTGAGTTAATTGAGTAAACACTCATCCAGACAAACTTTGCCAGGAGGCATCATAAAAGTTGAGCTTAACCGACCGTCAAGCATATTTCACTAATTAAGTTATTCTTGCGAGTCTCACTGCTTCTTGCAGCCAAGCTGAGTTTTGCGATCCAAGTGCGATCTACTCTGAAGCACTTGGAAGATTTTCATTTTCGGAACCAACAATCGCTGCTGAGAAGCAACCGGAACAAATAAAACGGATCGATCCTGGATTCAGTCAGCCACAAAGGGTACGAGTTAAATGTTTAGTATAAACAATTTGTGTGGTCAATTATGTGTATTTTGGCGAAGCTATCAGAATTATCGGTTTATGATCGCATCAGTGTTTGTATCCTAGGTGCGGATTTTGAGCGCATATATGCTAAACTTGTTGATAGTGTAAATTTGAATTAATGTTCGGACCAATTCATATTGATTAATTAACGAAGCTATGGGCAAACCAATTCCTGCAGGGTTAATTTAATGAGCAGCATTATGAAATTAATATATTCCATTGTTTTATGTTCGATAAAAAATATAAAGGATTTTATGATAGGAAAAATCACATATTATTTTTTTACTGATATCATTTCATAGTTGCGAAAACAAAAAAAAATAAATACACGTTTTGAGAATTAGATTATTTCATATGCATAAGAACTGGTTTAATTATGCAGCAGATTTATGAGGAACATTTGCTGAATTAAATTGGACTTAATCAAGATTAACCTTCAGTAATTAAGCTTCGAGAAACGTGATCAGAAAGCAGTCTATTCATGAACAACAATCAATACTGAAAGTGAACGGCGCATATTTTACTGGTCTCATTGTTGAATGCAGAATTCTCGTTCTCGAGGATAATGTATATGCAGAGAATTTCAATGTCTGAATATTTCTGCTTAGTGCGCAAAATTGTAAGAGACTGCACAATAAATTTGTTACAAAAATCATAAATTCTACAAATATTTTTCCATTGTCTATTTTTCTTTTTTGAATAAAAATTTTATCAAGAACTAGCAAATAACATTTTTCAATGACACTAAAGAATTCAGTACAAACTTTGTGGCTTATTCATATCTCCCTTTTAATGAGTTTTTAAATCAAAATGTTTAGAGAGCTTGAGAAAGCTGGAAGCATTTGGTTCGTGAAAGTATTCCCTGAAGGAATTTTAATAGCAGTACAGTTAAATGTTGATTAAATTAATTTTTTTTTGCGAAGACGTGAAACCCATTTAAATTCCCATCTCATACGTAAAACCCTTGACGCTTCCACTAATGTTAACGATATTATATTTTTCTGGTGTACAATTTGCGAGGCTCGTTCGCGAAATGACGAAAATATTTCATCAGATCATCAGAATGCGAATTTATTCCGCATACGTTACACTCGCAGTTTGCCCTTTTGTGGCCGGGAATTCCGGTGCGCATCTTTATAAACGAACACGCAGAAGGCATCCAGAAGGCAGGAAACTTGGGGTGGGTTTTCATAGCATTAAAACGCGCCCGCATTCATTTTTGTTACTTCCTCCTGATCTTCGCCAACGTTTTTGATTCCGCGTCGCATTTTCGCCGTATGCACGTGATTTCTTATGCTGTGTCAACCAGAGGAAAGCTGTGCCCCAGTTGCAAAAAGCTAGCCGGGACAAATCCTGATTTATAGTGCGACGGCATCATCAGCTGACTGCGGTCGCATAAAAAGGACTTTCCATTGGTCCGGCGCCTCCGCCATCATCGACATCCCGAGGTTCCGAGTTCAAGCTCGCGTCGTGCATTTCGACTTCAACATACGAGTGACTCGCTCTGCATGTACATTTGCGTTGAGTGTCTTGCGTTCGGCGTGCTGAATAATTCAGGAATAATCTCATTAACCCCAAAATGTTACCCGCTTTTCCATCAGCATCGCGCACATAAATTCAATCCGGCCACCATCGACATTCGCCTGCTGTGGAATAACAGCTTGAACGTGCTGCATGCAACAGCGGGGCTTAATAAAATTGAAATTATTCACTGTCACCAAGAGCGCCATATTCTCTCGGTACATTCACAATTACCTTTCCAACGTGTCATTGATTGAATATACGCTCCCGGACATTTGCCATCCATTAATTAACACCAGGAATTATCATTCCTGCTTTAAAAGCTTATTTGTGTATTCTTCTCACTCAGTCAAAGTTTATTCATAGTACATCGTTTTTGCCTCATTTTCAGTGACCACTTTTATAAAAAGTTGTGAAAAAATCACTCAGTTTGTCAACAAGGAGCCATTGAAATATCAGCAACCTTTACCATGAAAGGATATCTCTTTTGTATCAAAATGTATCCTGATTAAAATTATATAAAGCATCATCCCTGACCTTTCCAATGATAGACTCATTATTACATCATTTCAACCCACGTACAGAAAATAAGTTTGTAATAATAATTGCTTATAATTACTGTTAGTGCATTACATCAACAGGATTTCCAGGCTTGAAGCAATTACCACATTACATTATACACTGCATTTGATCTTCAAGTCCCACAGGACCATAACCAACACCCTTCGGGGATGTGACCTTTATGACCTTCCTTGTGGGCTTGATTACGCATATCGATGCAACATCATCCTGGATTACATTTACGTAATAACAAAGTCAATATTTGATAAAGTGCAATGCATTTCAACTGGAGCTAATCCTGAATTTGTAGGAAGTCATTAAAAGTTTTGATTGAACTGTTCCAAAACGAGGAACGGAGAAAAGGTGTGAATTGTAACTTAAATGTTTATTTGGTTGTTTTCAATTTATATAGTCTGTAAATGTCTGGAAGTGAGGTCTACAAGCTACCAACTGGAAAAATGTTAACGTACGCTGACAAATGCAGGTGGATATTCATTGCAATGAAGCTTGCACACGCTTCAGTTGAGGATGGAGTTCATGCTCATTGGCAAATTGTTACGGATTGTGTAGAGGAATGAATTTGCTGTATGTGGTAATAACAAATTGTCTGCACGTTTTTGACAAGATAATTAATCATCGAATTTGCTGCATTTCTGCTTTGAGCAGGATACTTCGGTTGAATTTCAATGTTCTCATGTTTTCAGAGAATACCATTCACTTGCAGGTAATTAATAATTTAAACCAAGGTATAGCCTAAATCCGAAATCAAGATTTGATTTTTGAGGTGAAAACTTCTTTTGGCGCGCGACACGTGCATTTTTCCAATTTCAATGTAAATTCCAATAAGAAATATTTAACCGATTTTGATGATTAAAAAACCATTTTAAAGGGCATGATTTAAGCTTTCACTTGAATACTCTCTTTGTGCGTGGTAATTATAAAAACAAACTGTATTTCGTATAAACAGCCCTGTTGACGTTTTCATTTCTATTGTGTGATTTTAAGAACACACCGTGTATTTTTTAATTGCACTTCAAATTTAGGACAATAAAACCCACACAGATTTTCTATAAACTTGGATTTTCCACATGTAATTATTCCAATGGTAAACAACAAAATCAGATCACACTCAGACATTGCAGATATCTCGAGTAACTTTCCAGACCAGTCGTAATCTAAACAGCAAGATTAAAGTGGACTTGTCTGAATACGAACGCAGATGGGAATAACAATTTCATTCATAACTTCGCATAAACCCTAACAGTTTATTATCTTATGCCATGGTACTAGCAAGTAGAAGTGGAGCATGTTTACATGTAGAAGTAGAATGGAAGGATGATGCAAATGCAGTTGCAATGCTGACCGACCGAACGACAAGACGTTTATTTGGCCAGACAAACTAACGAACGATCCTCTCAAATTACGATTATGATCTCGGCCGTGAACATCAACGAAGACTGAAGTGGAATGAGCTTATCACTAGCAGCGCTCAAAACTCATCCCGAACAACTATCCGTACTAAAATGCATATTGCCCCAACAAGTTCAACTTGTCATTTTGCACGCGGAGATTTGATGTGGAAATCATCACGGTTTGCTGGCACGTTCGCTCTAACGAGTAACAAGTTCATCACGTTGCTTCTCATCGTGTTTCGTAAATTTCCACCAGGGAAATGTTGCCGATCAAGCACCCAACTCGAGGGTTCTTCCACCATGAACGGTATGAACTTGTTAATTGTTGATAAGTTATTGATTTCTGATGTTTCCCCCATCGGAAATAGGTATTGCATAATTATTTTTAAAAATGTTTTAATTTTGCTATTTGCAGAGTTCATTATGTAGTCCAATTATTCCACATTATTAAAATTGCAATTTTCTTATTTATTTTATATTAATTGCTTTTTATATTGGATGACATTGTAATTATTTCACTGCAATACAAATAAATAAAACAATATTCATTTTAATTGTCCCTTAAAACCAATAAAAAACGGAGCAATTTTAGAGTTTAAATATTTTAATTAATTTTGAAGCTTCAACAAACATTGCTTCCATGAAATTTGAAATTCAGCTTTTCAAATAATCCATTGATATCCGGTTGCTACCAGTATTTTTCCAATTACAAATGTACAAAAGATAATTTCATTCTGGTTCAACGAATATTCTAACCACCGTACTTTTGTTTCCTAATTCATTTTGAATCCATCAACTTATTTGATGCAATTGGATTAAAACTTAATTTTGAATAGTTTGAATTTAATCATAGATAAACATTTTGATAGAAATTTGAAGTTTGTCTAGTAGATCTTGAATCATTGTATGAGCAACCATATTTGATCCCATTATTTGTTCAGTTACCAAAGTTTATACCAGTATTACCAGGATTTAGAATTTGCATTATTATACTCTATAATTTTGGATATTCCTCATATAACAGAAATGAGCTACTAGAGAGTTTAATTTAATTCCCAAATTCCCCTGAAACTTCAATTTCTGATGTGAAAGCCCTAAAATAAAATTAGTCTAATTTAATACCAATAAAATTGTCGTTATTTGATTTTAGGCTTCTGGAACGATTTCCATTTGGTGTAGCATTTGTTCACTCTGAAACCTAACTCAATTTCCGTGTACCTTTCCCAGGCATTTCAATTTCGACATTTGTCTATATCCGCACCCGAAATTCACGCATAGAACGCATCCATATTTTACTTCCTATAATCGACACATACGAAGGAATATAAACATATAGGTATACAAGAATATATTGCGCACTTCCTTCTTGGCAGTATATTTGAGTGATCCTGTCATCCGGCACGTCATCCGGTAACATCTCCACAGAGACTTGGTTCACATCTTCTTCTCTTCTTCCATCAGATCTTGCATGCACATAAACGTCACGCGCCTTGATGAGGCTTTTGCTTCAACTTGGAAAACAAATTGCAAATATGGCAAAAGCAGGGGAGATGTATGTTTGTAATAAACATATATATATAATAAACAACATTTCTTCGGCATTCTTATCCAAAACATTTATTGTTCTAATAAAGCTTTATCTGGGCATTCCACTTTCTCTAAAATTAACTTTCTTCCTCCATCATCGAAACATCTTTAAAGTATTGCCGTTATTTCCGCAAGGAAATGCAAACGAAAATGGAAAAAGTTAAATTCGAAATGTAAGAAAGTTTTCCCTGTTGGAGAATCATCCAAGGAGCTTAACCTACTGATAAAAATACATCCACATTTCTTTTTATTTCTCTAGTCCTTGTTTTTATGCAGCTTTCATCGTGCCCCATTTTTTTACAGTCCAAGCCATTTTTCGATTCGAACTTTTACTGTTATTATTATTGAAGCAGCATTATCAACACCTGTTGAACATGACAGTAGGTGTTTTCCCATGTGAAGCATTTACCTTGATGGTCTTCTATATTAGAGCACATTATCTAGATAGGATCAGGTTACGTGATAGTGGACCAAAGGAGTCTATTGGAATTTCCTAGGCGCCCATAAAATTGGTACGTTTGTATTATTAAGGGAACCGTTATCAAAATTGGATTGTATCATTTTAATTATTTGGTCTTTGATGATATTTGGGATAAATTGATGAGAAGGACGAAATAAGTGTCAGATATAAAATATCTAGGTCAAACTATCGTTAAAATTTATGACCAAAAATAAACATTAAGGATATATTTGATAAATAATGAAAACCTGTCAGGACATATTAATGTCAACATTACCCAACATATTTTATATAAAACCTCTTATAAAATGATATGTCACCTCGGGCATTTTAGGAAACCACTATATGAGAAAATGTCAAAAAGGGCGAATGAATAATGTTTTGGGTTTCATGAATTCCAAACAGCAAACTGAAGAGAAATTGTTGTTTTATCCATAAATAAACTACAATTTTGTAAAGTTGTAATCTATTTCCATCCGTCAGGCTATTAATAATTTCTTGAAAGTCTAATTTTACGTTTGAAAATACTTAACTTTCATACTTTGCAAAATTACAAGATGAAATTAATCGCGGGGTCTGAACCTAAGTCTTTCAGCTTGAGCTGATGGCACTAAGTAACTACATCGTTAAGCCATTACCGGAAGTAATTAATTTGCTAATTTGAAGCGTACCCTTCCAGAGAACTGAATTAACGATTCAAGTATATCGACAAATACAAACGCTTCCAATGAATTAATTACGACGAGTAATCTGCAATATTAATGGAAATTTTTGACACGATTGAGAAATATTTTTGCGAATTCAAATATTTATTTTTCGGACTGGGATAAGTTTTTGAATTCGCTAACTAAATTGTGACAGCTCAGTCTGAGGGTGGCATAAAATGGCATGCGGTGAATCAGATTTGCAATTTTGAAATTAGTTCAGAACTTTGAATGCGCCACTTGTTTCTGCTGGAAAATGCAGCAGTCACTCTCGTATAATTTGTGCGGACGATTCTGTGCAACCAGCCATTCTAAATTTGAAATTCAACGAGAATTGTATCCTGCGAGTTGTGTGCACTTGGGGCAAACTCACATATGAAATGATATTTGCATTTTCCGAATGAGACTTGTTGAAAAACTAATTTTACTAAAATAATATTGCTGCAAATATTTATTAATATTATCATGTATACTTGATTTAATTAAATTATTTTGTTGCTCTCTCCAAAAATCTAATTAATTAGATCAACATTAAAAGAGATCACTATTACATAAAATTCCATTTACTATATCCCGCATCTCAAGGTTCTTAGATGGTACATTAAATTGATTAAAAATGTATAATGCCATTTTTTGCACTCTCAAATCCGCAGTAGATTTTGAATCAATGCACTGATGGAAAGCCATCAGCTTAACTCCAAGGATTGAGATTTTTTATTGCAAATATATACGACTTGGAGAAATAAGTAAGACCAAATAGACGGGCAGACTGCACTTTGTAAGAGTCTGTTCATGGGATCCAAGTTTCTGAAGCTCAGACGTTTAAATCTAAAAGTTTCTTTTCCTTTTTTACATTGGTTGGTGGCACAAAGCGATTCGAAACGACGCAGGAAATGTGGGGGCAATAGCACTTAGTTTCTTCAATTTCGTGGAATTTTTCATCTGGATGTGACATGTTATTACTTCAGTCCTAGTCCAAGATTAATACTTTTGCTAAATCATCTCTTATTAAGGTAGTCTAAAGTCTGACAAATCAGACTTTTAAATCACGTCCAAAAATAGAAGGTATTGAAAGTAGATAAATATCTAATTTGGAAACTTCAATCAAATCTGATGTAACTTCCGATTGGCTTCAAATTTTAGAAAATAATTTCCGGAACAATAATAATCCTTTCGTGTATGATTCTTCACTCCCACGCATTTTCCAACATGCTGTCATTTGAAACAGCGAAATTTTCGACATTATACAGCCCTTTGACATTATCCTTCCGGCCTCCTTCGTCGCCTCGCTTCTTGTTGCCACTTCTAAAGATGATGATGATAATAAAACCAGCCGGGGCTCGTGGAACTCCTGCGGCCGGAGTTAGCATTAAGGAAGTGTGCGACTTTGGTCGGCTCGGTTCGTTTGCGGCAGACTTTCCCTTCGAGGTCTCGGAAGCCTGTTGATTATCTCGGCCGTAAATCTTGTTAATACGGAACTTTACCAAATTGAGTTGAGTCCGAAAGCAGAACTCGAACGCGACGGCCGAATATGAACCCGAATGCAAAAACCACTTCTTTGCCTTTTCCTTCGTTATTTCCTCTCTGACGGAAAAACCTCAAAATTACACAAATAGCTTTATGGTCTGCCAAAAATGAAAATACCTACTTTGTGTTTTAATTTCAGTCTGCTCCGAGCATTGAGAGTGAAAAAATAAAGCAATGTAGCAACGACAACACAAAAAAGTGAAACTTGTGAAAGGAAATGTATGAAGGTTTGCTGAAGTGTATGAATCCAATGTTATTTTTGAATTTATGTCGACAACTTTTTGGCTGTTTACTGAGATGAACTAATTTATATGTGCATGTTTTTAGTACGGGGAAGGTCGATCATTTGCATTT
>JARJDZ010005494.1:0-52923 GCA_030264555.1 Aleochara sp. GC000083 | reverse complement strand
TCAAAATACTATTAATGCCCTTTGAATCATCCAAATCGGTCCATTAGTTTCGGAGATATGAAAATTTTTGAAAACTCGAGCGATTTTAAGAATTTCATATCACTTTTATCGCTACAAACTTTTTTTTCAATTTTTTTTTTCTAACGCGTTTTCTGCCGTCCCCATGACCAAAAGGGCCTGAACACATAGATTTTTGGAAAGTGCTCATCACGACCTACAATTTGGTTCCAACTTTAGTTTAATTGGATAAACCATTTAAAAATTATACGTAGTTAAAGGAGGGAAAAAAAGCGCAAATTTTGCATTTTTAGGACCTCATTTTTTCGGTTCGGGTATTTCTGAATCCCGGACAGATTCGGGACCATGACCAATGTTATTTTTTGGTCAAAATATGATAAATGCCCTTTGAATCAGCCAAATCGGTCCATTAGTTTCGGAGATATGAAAATTTTTGAAAACTCGAACGATTTTAAGAATTTCTATCGGTTTTTTCGCCGCAACTTTTGTTACAATTTCATTCTTCGAACTGGATTTCTGCCCTCCCATTGCCAAAACGGCATGAACCCATACATTTTTGTAAAGTTTGTATCAAGAGCGACAATTTAATAGTAACAGATTGCGTGCTACACCGAACTGATGAACTCTGATTGAATTGTTGTTTTTCTTGATTTTCGAGTCTTCATTGCAACGCGAGCAAAGCTACATACAGAAATCTTAACCACCTGAACAGATGTCTTCACTGTTTTTCTTCACACAAATCAAACAATTCCCTACTTTTCATTCACCATATTGTTTGTTTCTCGAATGCATTGAATTGATGGACTAGGCTATTTGATCATTATTGTAATATTCCATGGGGATATTGTGAACAACAACATCAAGGTAACTTATAAGTATTAGCCTATAATATACGTTTGATGGGAGTATGTGAGATATCGACATCTGTTTGATGCTGCCAACTGAGTGGTCAATCATTTCGTTGATTATAGCTCTCAGATACATTCATATAATAATAGGAAAAATGTTATTTATTTTTGTACTTTTTTGCAAAAACTTCAAATTGCTATTACGTTTGTTCTAAGTGAAATATTGGTCATATGAATGTTTGAATTCCTTATAAAAATAGCATCCTTTCAGTATACCTATACCTTGATTACAAACAATATACAAATTTTGCAAAATCTTTGAAGAAATGTAATGCAAACTAACCTTGAACTTGATGTGCAGAAACCATCCTCCTTGGAAGCAATCGCCCAAAATGTAGGTCAGTTTTCCACTTTCACCACGTTCAGCAATTGCAAATGTTTGAATGTTTGTGCTCCGAATGTACCGAAACCGCTCATTATTACCGTCCGAATTGCACCCGAAATCGAAACGCTCTCAAAACTCGACGCATTTTGCATAGCGATAACGCGACTCGATCCGGCACGATTTCCGCGTTCGTAATTGTTTGTTTATTTTTCGACCGATTCTACTACCGATTCATGCACAACAATACGCGATACGATGCACAAACGAAACGAATAAGCGAAGGAAATTTCAGTACGGCTCGCCCGGCGAAAACGCAACATAACCTCCAAATCGACCCGACTCGAGCTCGTTTGCATTTACGGATATTACGAATGATGCGCGCGCGCGCGTCGATTACACTTAAGAACGCGATGACTTGTTGACGAAATCTATGTACGAATTTCAATTGTTGTTCGTTGATTATTTAATTCGGAGCACATTAAACACAGCACACGCACAATGCAAATTGCTGAACTCATAGAGCACTTGACAGATGAATCGAGCGATGGTAGTGTTATCTCTCTCGCACGCGTGCAACGCGCTGGACGCTGGCGCCCTCCGTGCCTGAAACAGGAATTACAATAAATTCAAATGCAATTCGCGTGCACGAAAATACAAATATTCGCATTTTTATTCGATTTGTCGAGTGTTGATGCGTTTTATGCGTAATATGTTTGCGTTTAATTGTTTCTCGTTATTGCGTAATTGGTACTCTATGGATTTTCCATTGTGCGCTGTAATTTCAAGTATTGAGAAATGTTTTTGGAAATTTTTGTGTTTAAAAATTGTTAAAAAGGCACAATAATTAATGGGGATTTATTTAATTATCTTATTTTATAGTTATATTTTGAATTTTATTTATAAATTGATTCACTGATTTAACTCGCTTTGGAATTTTTAGGCATTAACTGTACTCTTAAATTAATTGTTTATAATTCTATTGTTTTTTATAAAAGAATTTCTTTGGCCAAAATATAAGCTATTTAAGCAAATTATTTTTTATTAATCTAAAATAATAGAAACTTCGGGAAAACATTGTTAAATTCAAAATTTAAAAAATTTATAAAACCTTATTCCCATAAATAAATCTATCTAAATAGTAATAATTAGAAACAATTTATAGGCATTATGATCAGTGTGAAAGATACAAATCAATGTTCATTTACTATGTAATTAATGACACATCAAAGAAATACACTAAATTACAGATAAATTAATAGACCAAGTACATGTACAAATACAATTTGCAACAATTATCTCGTCAATAACTGTTATTATGCTTTATTCAATGATTTAAATCATTTCATTTTGATTTGTTTGATGTTGAATTCAATAGCCATTTTAAGTGCTTTTAAATTATATCTCTTATCAGATAAATTTTATGGTTAATATATCATCTTACAGATAATTTTAATACGTTTTTGATGGTGTAGGAGTTTTCTTGAAAATCTTAAGATTGGACGAGTAAATTAAGAACAAATGGTATCATTACTAATTACTGATGAACTCCAGTAAAATTAATTTTCAAGTTTGATTACTTAATTTGTTTATATAATTTGCTTTCATGATTGATAATTTAATTTATTTTCAGTTGCTCTCAATTATTTTTAAATTATTTGATCTATATTTATGAAGGATTGAACTTAATAAAGAAAATAAATTCAACTTCTGTAAATCTGAAATAGAGATAATCTAATGTCAATTTTAACTATTTATAATTAAATATCTAAAAAAGATACAATTGATTTTCAAAGATCAATAGATACGTATTTAAATTTGCTTTATATTGATGAGAAATAATATTCCAAAAGACAATTTGATATTAGTTCAATTTTCAAAAGTAAACGAACTTTATAAAAAAGGAAAAGTTTAATTGATTAATTTAAGTGATATTTGATTGTTTATAAATTTTCCCAGGAAAAATATAATGTTATTTTGAAAGGATGATTTGCAAAATAAATAAAACATAATTCAATTGCTTTTTCAAAAAAATTGGTAAATAATTTCTAACAAAAGTTATAACAATTGGAAAATTATAATGCAAAAAAATCTCGTTATTTCATTTTCACTTCAAACTTTCTTAAGTCAAATTGAGTCTTCAGATCAAGCCAAAGAATAAGGCCAAGAAAATGTGATCTGTAATTTTCCCATAATTTCATTTGACTTATTTTTTCAGTTTTCTTCATACCTTTCTCCATATTTACTCCACTTCACCTGACATTTTTCTCCATCTCCAGCATAATGTTATAATTTGCTCATATTATTAAGTTAAAAAGCACTTAATTTAATATTTGCCAAGAGCCTTCATTGCTAATACGTGCTACTTACAGGTATTATAACCAGTACGTACCGTTTACTTAATTTCCTCCTTGTACACCATCGACAATTCACTTCTTGCGCATATTCATCAACTGTTCCAAACCCTCATGCATACGTGTCGTTTATTTTTTTCGAATTCTCTTCTTGTGTCCATATGTCCACCGATCGTTTGCAACAAACTAAACATCAGCATTCGTCTCGCTCCGACTTCTTATTACACATATTCGTTATTATACGTGGGGCAGATGTAATTTGTCCACGGATGGCGTATTAAGATGTTATTACGAGCGCAGCGCAGCGATAATTAAACGGAACAAAAGGACATGCAATCAAGCCGAGGTTCGAATGTGCATGTGTGTGTGTGTGCCAGGAAGCGAAATTAAAGAACAATACGCTGGAAAAATACGGCGAAGAAAGAAAGAATAGCAAATGCAGTAATTGCACATGCAGTGACAATGAGGACATGTGCTTGCATTTCTTATGTTCGTTTCTTCAACTCTGGAAGACATGTCATTTGTGGCAACTCTTTAATCTTCATTTCTTCATTGAATTTAATCGGATATTTATTAATTTTATTCAATTCCACGTCAATGATTGAGATTATGCGTCGATGTATTGAGTTGTTACTCGCTTCTTTTTTAATAACCGCATTGGGTCTTTTGGTGTAATTGCATGCGATGATGGCGAGAGGTTGGATGGAAGAAATTTTAGTGGGACCTCACACCATGATACCATTTATACCATGGTGGTATGTGGAGGATACCAACGAAGGCACATCATTTACATTCGGTTCTTTGCTTCTTTTATTACCGCTTGGTTCATGTTTTCAGTGGAATAATAATTATTTTTTCAATAGTTAAATTATTGACACATGTAAGTCTTTATTTACGAGTATGTTGTCCTTATTATTGTTTCTTGGTTTTGGGTTTAACCTGTTATTATGTCAATTTCAATTTTGATTTGTCTGTTTTCTTAAAACCAGTTGAAAATCCTAAATTTGCAAATTTCAAGGTAGAATAAATTGCCTCTCAGAAAATCATTTTAGACTTAATATTATTATTTAATTTTTAGAAGCTAAATTAGAAGGCAAACTTCTTAATTTTTTTTTAATAATTAAAAAGCTAATTTGATAATGAAGCATCCTGTTTATGAAAAAAATCTCTTCAAAACTTTTGAAGTTATACTGAATCAAACAACATTCAAATTCCTAATAAAGTTTCCTTATCAGAAAATATTTCTATCTCTTTTAAATTCAAAAACTGCATCATTGCAAAATTAAAAATGGCACTTATTAAACAAATTTGAAAAGGTAATTTAATGAACTATAACTTGCAAAAAGAGCAATTAAATTGATCAAGAAATTTAGAAACTATATGATGAAATATGTCATAAAGAAATTTCTTGTTTCAGTAAGTCACATTTCAGAATTCTCTTATTGTTAGAATTGTTGTAAAGTTTCTTCAGCTTATTAGAAATGTTTAAACAATATTTTGACGAACAAAGTAACCATAAATAATAATTTTCTGACATGGATATTATTGATTCATTAACCTATAATCCCATAAAATTACTTCATACGCAATAATGGCGAATAAATCTTGCATAACCTCAATTATGCGTTTTGTTGCAATTGCTTTCGCCTTATAAACCAAAATAACGGCGTTATTAATTTATAATTAGCGAATTTACGACGTAGACGTTCACTTTTCGCCCATACTCTCTTCCGAACATTTCGCGAATTAAGAGCAACGTCGTCGTCGGCGGCAAACCTGCATACACGATCCCAAAAATGGCTGATCACTTTTCACCGAAACGGTGGGCAAAAGAAGAGGCCACAAACGGTGACTCTTTATCTTTATGCGGCCGCGTTCGATGCGTGTTCTTCCTCTCCGTGCGTTTACGATCCGTTTACGATGATCGCGAAATATTCGCGCACGAAAAACGTTAATGGGCAGGCGAGCGCGCGCACATTTCAAGCCGAATTTAATTAGCCATCATAACTTTATTACCGTCCACGAACACGCACACGCACCAATACACGCCCGAAGGATACAATAATAATGGCAGCAACACCGCGAATAATCCGTGTGAGTTGCATATGGAAATTATTGTATGCGCACAAAAAAAGAAGCAGAAATCATTTTTATCGGCGGTTTTGAGAGGAGACAAAGCCGAACAGGTATGTTGCGGAACGATTAAAGGAAACACTATCACAGAGACATAAAAATTTTACAACCAGAATTGTCCCAGGTTAATTAATTGCTGCGTAATTACATGATAAAATGTATCAGGGAGTTTTGACAAATGTTGACGACAAGGCCAATAGCCCAAGGAGTTTGATTTTTGGATTTTTGATGGTCTCAAATTAAAGAGGGGTTCCTCCTCTTTAAAATGAGCTATTAGATGTTGAAATTGAGTCATGGACTCTTGAGATATTGGAGGTTTTATGGAAAATTTTCAATAAATTTTGTCGACAATGCCAATAGCACTTGGAGTTGGATTTCGGGATCTCAAATGGGCTTAAATTAAAGAGGGATTCTTCCTCTTTAAAACGATGACCTAGTTTTCCAAATCGACCCACGGAATTCTGAGATATTAAGTGATAAAGTGGAAGGTTTTTAGAAAAAAAAAATGTACGGTAACGATTATATGAAAAAAATGCAATAAATTTTAACGACAATGCCAATAGATCTTGGAGTTGGATTTCGGAACCTCAAATGGGCTTAAATTAAAGAGGGATTCTCTCTCTTTAAAATGATAGCCTAGTTTTCTAAATCGACCCATGGAATCCTGAGATATTAATGGATTAAGTGGAAGGTTTTAGAAAAAAAAAATACGTAAAGATTATATGAAAAAAATTGCAAAAAATTTTAACGACAATGCCAATAGAACTTGGAGTTGGATTTCAGGATGTCAAATACGCTTAAATTAAAGAAGGACTCTTCCTCTTTAAAATGATATCCTAGTTTTCCAAATTGGCCCAAGGAAACTTGAGATATTAAATAATTAAATGGAATGTTTTTAGAAATATTTTGCTACAAAACTAATTGCCCAAAAAGAATGCGATTTGCACGATTCTAAGAAGCTTAGATTAAAGATTGGTTAGTTCTTTATAAAGTTATGATAACCTGTACTAATCAAGCATAGAACCTGGACATATTCGCAAACCGGAAACCGGAACCATCTGATGAAATCAATTAATTAGCGAAAAAGTTCATTTTCTACGCTCGTATTTTACATAAAGCAGCAGAAGGAAGAACAAACACTGAAAATAAACGCATGTCACTTAAAATAAGTGATGATATGGCAGGCATCTGTCATGTGTATGACGAATGTCGCGGCGCCTCCGGAAAAGACGAAATAAGACAAGAGGACAAAAACGCATCCAGCGCGCATCGTTTGACATCGTGATGATGAGGAGGGAAAAAATCGCTCTCTCTTTGACTTCACCGACGACGACGTCGTCGTCGTAGTCGTCGTCATCGTCATCGTCGTATTGTCCATGTCATCGTCGCCATCGTCGACGTCGTCTCAGCGACCTCTTGTCATCTCTAATCATCACCACACGCGTGCGCGTTTTCTGCATTATTGCTCATTCCAACATATGCATGCATGCACGCGTCGTGCGCATCTAAAGACTTCTTAATTGCCGCTGCGACTAATTTTACCATCAGCAAAGCGAAGAAAAAACGCAGCCACCAACGACAACCAGCCAATGCGAACAAAAGGTGCGCTGAAGATGACGCGCAATGAAGGAAAAGCGTCGCGTATGGAAAAATGAGGCGACAAGAAGCGCAGCAATGTGGTAAAACAAGAACGGAACTCATTTCGCATTAAACGTTTATAACATTTCGCTTGCGAATGGAGCGACGAGTTGTTAGACGAGGAGTAAGTAGAGAACGCAAGAAATTATCGTGGAGAAGAGGGAAGCGCCAGGCGCCGATTGCGAGCGGCAACTCTTTTGAGTCTGGACCATCGCGCGCCTCTTATTCTTCTTCTTGTTTCTTCAGGCCGACGACGTTTCTTCGACGACGTCTTCGACGCGCTTCAGCCCGAGAGCTTTTTGCTCTTGTTCGCTACGCTTCGTTCGTGGTGTCATCGTATCTCTTTCCGTTTATTTATTTATGTACTTTGCAGCTTCTGTTTTACTATCGGGGCTTCTCTTCGTTTATTTTATCGTTTTTCAATGATTTATTGTTGTTTAAAGTCGCTTCATACAAATTCAAGAGAAATTGTTTTTGAATTTATTCAGATAATAATTGTCACATTTCCAGGTACCATAATTCATTTTCTCTTGGTCCCAGTGATAAATAAGAACATATTTTATGAATATTGTTATTTGTTAAAAAATAATGTTTGAATCACTTAAATCGATCCAATAGATCCAAAAATATAAGAAATAAAAAATTAGTTCTTCATCTTTTGATTCGTCAAGTTTGAAGGCCGATTTTCGCATTTTCCTGAAAATAATTGTACCATGTTGGGTAGCAATGGAAAGAGAATTTAATTGGCTATAAATTACTTTCATGCCAATTAGTATAATCAGCTTACTTCTTTAAATAATTGGGTTAATTTGCAAAAAATCACTTTGTCTTGATGAAATTTTTCCATGTTTAATTTTCTTCCTTCTGGAACTTTTATGAAACTTTTTGGATATGTAGTTTGGTATATTGTGGTTAGTTATAATTTGTAGTAAATTACAACAATATTGGATAAATATTTTTGAAAATAACACTTAAAACTTGAAAAGATATTGTAAAATTCCCAAAAGGAAAAGCCCCAAAATAAGTGCAATTTTCCAATTAAATTTTCTCATGGTTACACCTGTATAAAATAATGTTATAATATGTCAAATTAAAGAAAAATTCATCAGCTACAAAATGCAACTAACCCAAAAACAATCAAAGCAATACTTTAGAAGATACAAGCAAAAATGTGCATAGATCATTTATCGATCTTGAAATTTACAAAAATTTACAACTTCCCCATGAAACTATAATAATTTTCTAGTACATATTATAGTTACAAGAAAATTTAACAACTTTAGCACTCATAAAACACCTCCATGATTGTATACTTCCATATTTTTCTCACAACAAAAAAAAATCCCCAAAAAAATACCTGAAACACAATGGAAAACTGCATCCATTGGATTGCATCGCATTTCATCACAGTTGAATAACTGAATTGTGCAATATGCACCAATGACACACGCACACATGGACGACATTCGTACTGATGGATGGATGGTCCTCGATGGATGCTCGTTACCCAATGCTCCACAATTCCTCCTTTTCTACTATACCAACTACTTCTTCACATATGCAGACTCATAGTCGATGGGCACAACACAAATCGGTGCACATCATCAACGATGGAGGGTTGCAACCACCAGCACCCGGTGGTGGCAGCAACCCACCGCAGCGTACACCTTTCCTTTCACCGGGCTGCAGCTTATACTCGTATTTCATTACCAACAACAACCATTTTGCCCCCCGGCCTCATTCCGTTCCATGGCGTATAGCAACAAAAGGAAATGCACATCCCTTGCACTCGTAAACCCGGCCTACATGTATTTGATATCATCATCAACCATCATTGGTAATCCATAGGTTTTCCCTCTTCTTCTTCTTCTTCTTCTTAGTCTTCGTTTTTTAGTAGTGCATCTCTTCAGGAGCTTTCTTTTCAGGGTTTCACAAATGGTATTTGCAAAGATTGCAGAATTGCATGGAAGGAAATGCATTGTTGGGGAGAGAAAGAAGAAGAAGAAGGTGGGGCTGAAAAGTGTGGGAGGACAAGGGGGTGGAAGACGATGGAAGAAGTGCGTTATTTTGAAGTGAAAAACTGAAGAGGTTCAAACTCAAAAATGTTATCTAAGGTAATTGGGTCTTGAGTGAATGTAGGGTACAATGAGGGACTTTGGAGGAAGTTCGAAAATTGCAGTGAAGAATTGAAATAGAAGAGAAGAGACAATAAATGTCGATAACAGAAGTTGTATTGAGGTTTGTTTGGTGATAAAAGAATGGGTAATTTGATAGTTCTTAGTTCTTTGGTTATGGATGGCTCAATTTGTGGTTTACCAACTGTTTCTTTGTACCTAGTGTTTGTACGTTCTTTTTTGTGTGGGGTTAACGGATTTTTGAAGTCCGTTGAAAATTCTGTCAACAAATATTTCAGAAATCTAAATTTCTGAATGAATTTCTCTGAATATTAGTTATTATTGAATTATACAGAAGTAGAAAAGTAAGAGTTACTATACTGTAAATTTTACCATATAAATTCTGGTTGTTTCCAATTTGATATAGTTCATCAAGGAACTTCAGAAATTCCAGAATTTTCAAATAAATTTCTTCCAGATACAAGGGAAACAAGAAATAATGTAATGCTCTTTTCAGTATACCAAATTGTTTGTACGTTATGAGTTCATGAAGAACTCTGATGATGATGATGACCATCATCATTCGTTAGCAACTGGTGAAAAGAAGAATAAGTAACAAACAAATACTCAAAGAAAATGTGGATAACGAATAATGAATATAATGATGTATGGGTGGTTCCATCGAGTTCTGATTAACTATAATAACAATTGGAAAAGGTTCTGAAATTTTAGTCCAAATTTGGGAGACTTATGCTCGGTTTCACAAACGTTCCTTAATTGATTGATTAGTTAGTGATACTTAAATTTGACGTTCGTTATGTATTCGGCCAATAGGAGTTAAGGATTTGGATTTAATCAACGTTTGTGAAATACAATTGTGACAGTTAATCATGGATTAGCTACTTTAATGATCATTAAAATTTAAGGAACGTTTGTGAAACCGGGCCTTATTCCAATTCTCCTATCTTCAGAAAATTTCAAAAATTAACATTGTTTATTCAGTAGAGGATTATTTTGATTTAGTTGACGGCGAATGATGTGGTTAGTCCTAATTGATCCTCGACGAATTGCGACGGCAAATGCTACAAGAATTTGCCATCTAAGTTCGAAAAATAATTTGAAATTCTTGGAATATGAGTATAATAACAGAAGATACAAGAATTCTTCAAGACTTGTGTTAAAAATGGTTTATATTTGTTGATGACATGTCATCTGCAGAAATTTCTTGTTATTTATGTTGTAACATTCGTCAATGTCAAAATGTGATTGACATAATTTCTGATTTATTTCTTGGTCAGGAAAATTAATTTTCTTATGTCTATTACTTTCAGAAATACTACAAAAGTAAATTTTTAAAATGGATATGATGATAAACATATTTCAGAAATTATCATATTGGATAATATATTAAAAATTATAATTAAATGATAGGAAAAAGTGTCTAAAATTTTGAATAGATTGCTTTATAAAAATCCTGTTTTATTGGAATTGCAATAATATTTAAAATGATAACAAATACACTAGAAGTTTTGAGGGCACAGAAAATTGAAAGTTTGAAAAGTGAAATTAGACCATATCCAGAAAATTGAGTAAATTTAGCAATTCCTTAAAACATTTTTAAATTTAAAACTCCAAGGAAATATATCAAATCTTAGAAAAATGTTCAGAATTATTTAGAATGTTCAATAATTATAAATCATTGAAAATTAACGAATTTAATTAAAAAAGAAATTAATTTCAACAAAACCAATTCAAAGAGGTCTTCTAAATACCTCCATGGTGGTCCGAAATGTCAAATTAGCCAAAAAAATATTTGAGATTTTAACGACCCAACTCGATATCTTTATATCAATATGATAATTTTATTATTTCCCATCCGTAAAAACAAACTATGGTAGAAACTGGTGAATTCCCTTTGACCACTGCTTCGAGGACCACATGGAAACCTGCAGGCCCCAAAAGGCTATTTCCCAACTATTTTCGGCGCCATTAAATCGCCGTATTTATCATTCGGAGTGAGGCGTTGAGCGTCCGCATTTTATTAGTATAAATATTTGGGCGCTTTCAGCCCAATTAAAAACGTGGAACGCAGCGACCATCAAGTGTCTCAATCCGCGTCCCAAGTCGTCCCCGTCCTCATTTGCCACCCATAAAACACCAGGGGATCATCATCATCACCATCGCGACGAACCGCTACGCTCTAACGAAGGTTCCCAAAGTCTGCTGTTTCAAAAATGATACCGGATGGGACGAAACCAGGCAAACGGTTGTTGGGACGGTTGTGCGCGAGAACGGGCTGGCAAAAGGACGAAGAAGCCGGGCGGCGATTGTGCGCACTGACACTCGGAGGCAGCAAAACAGCCGCCCGCTGATGGGGTGTGAAGTTATCTATAAGTGGGCATATGCGCGGGCTTTTTCCCATGCGTACGACCCGCCGCCGCCGCTCCCAGCAAGACGAGGAGGACCCGAGATGGCGACACCGTACATCTCGCTTGCGTCCATGGCGTGCGCGCCAACAACCAGTCCGTCGAGGAAAAACTGGCACTGGAGGTGGTGGGGCTTGGTTCGATGATCATCGAAGAGTGCGAAACGGACGAAAAAGGCGTGCCCGTTTCACACACAACGCTGTTGCCGTTTCGACACTTTTCCGAGGCCCCCCATACTCCTATATGTCGAGTAGAGCCACCTAGGACCCAACCACCTTGCAACCTCCACGTCCTATAAGCTCCAGGTCCTATGAGGAGATCCCCTTAGTAGATGGTCAAGGTTCAGAAACCTGGGACCCGACTTGATGATTGGGTTCCAGTGAGGGTTACGGGTTAAGGAGATGTCTCAGAATTGGTTCCTGGGTTGGTAGTAAGATTGGTAATGGTTGGGGACCTTCCCGGGACCTGAAGTTGGAGGTCCGAAGATTGTCTAAGCGCTAAGGTGGACTAAGCTGAAGAAGTGGTTGTCTTTGGAACCAGGTGGAGGTTTCCGAGGAGGGGGCATCTGACCGGAAACCAACCTGGTGGAAGGTGGCGGTGGCGTCGGTGGCGGCGAGAACGTCGACGGCGACGGTGTTGTCACACTGTGCGCACGGGCGTCGACCGAACGCCTACGTAGAGGCATTGACTATCGAACGCCGTGCCCAAAGTGATAACCGTGTGAGGAATGGTGGGGAGGAAGCGCCTCACCATTGGCGTCGAAAGCGTCGGAGCGACACTCGAACCGTGGCCAATGAGCGCGCGTCGCGATCATTAACACGGACTCAGAAGCGGTCCGACGAGGGCGACCTTCTATAGTCTTACGTTACACTCAACGAGGTATAGAGGTGTCGGGACCGACACCGCCGCAGTGCCCAAGCCCCTCGTACCCACCGACCTCGCGCGCGGAACCCCTTCGACCCTCGCTGACTGCACCGCAGTTCGGAACCCTCCGCCGGTCCGGAACCGGCTCTCGGGCACTGAAACCCTCCGCGTCACTACGCGTGTGCTACCGACCAGCTTGGACCCTTCGCGGGACTGCGAGCTCGGAGTGCTCTAACCGAAAGTGAGGTGTTTCTAAACCCAAGTGATGCTCGGATGATGACCTCCAGCGTAGGGATCGACCCTTAGGGCGCCCTTCAGTGCGCGGACTATAGCTTCGTCTTGGACCGCAGAGTGCTGTGAAGACTTGAGACGCAGCCCCGAACCACACAACCACCCAACCAAGCGAGAAGCGTCCTCCCAGACACGTCGAAATCCACACAAATGCGTTTCGAAACGGCAATCGACCACATCGCGAGCATCAGCAGCAGCAACGATCCGCAAGTCGACCACCCACTGAAAACGCAGACGATGGCCTACCATCCGTTCCTTCAGCTGCCGCGACAGACGGATTTCAGCGTCAGCAGTCTGCTCACGGCGGCGAACAACAACAACAACAATGCCGGCTCGTCGCCGTCGTCGACCTCACCTGGGGGTGGCGGTGGCGGCGGTGGCGGAGGTGGTGGTGGAGCTGATGCTCGCGACGGACGGGGCGCGCCACCGACGGCGACGCCGACGGCCACGCCGCCCACTGGGTACTTCCCGGCGGCGGCGCTGGCCGCCTTTGGCGGGCAGAACCCCCATGCGTGCTATCCGGGGACGCTCATCCCGAAGCTGGGCCATCCGCACCATCCGCACATGACGGGGCATCCGTACACGACGGCGGAGGACGTGGTGCTCGCCGCCGTCGCCGCGCACAACCACCATCCGGCGATGGTGCGCCCGCTGCGGGCCATCCAGCCGGAGGAGGACGGCGTCGTGGATGATCCCAAGGTGACGCTGGAAGGCAAGGACTTGTGGGAGAAGTTCCATAAGCTCGGCACCGAGATGGTCATCACGAAGAGTGGCAGGTAATGCATTTTCACTTTTTTCGTCCTCCTCCCCGAAGAGTTTTTTCTTGAAGATCTCTTATCGGAAAATTCAATCAGGACCCATTAGGTTTACGGTGAAACCCTTTACGGGAGTGGTTGGGAATTGGGCAAGAAGTCGCCAATTCAACTTGACTAGCAGACTGAATAAGAAGATTTTTGCCGTTGGGTTGTAAGCAGTGGGACCATCGAGTCTTGGGGGGTTTTGTGTGATCCCAGAGGCGCCAAATACATTTATCGAGATTAAGACATCTTAGAAGAGAGCACTTCAAGTACTTGCTGTTGTTCGGGGATTAGTAGAGTTTTAACAAGGTGTGGATTTAGATGAAGATGATGGCCGGAAGACTCCGAAATTGTATGTGCAAATTGGAAGCTTTGTGTTGCTGCTTGGAGGCTGCAAATTCTTGCATTAGTTGAAGAGGAGTTGAAGAGACCTTCCTAGAGTTTTAATCTAATTAAGGCTACAAGGTTTCTTGCGGAGATGAATTTCTCTTGAGGTCCCAGAAGTAAAAGTCTACAGTGAAGTCAATCAATTTGGAAGCGTTTGAAGAATTGATAGTCTAAGACTTTGAGAAACTTGGAACTTTTGAAACACACATTCAATAGAAAAAGGCGCTTTTTAAAATGGCTACATTTTTTGATAAATAAGAAACTTTGAGTTTCTGAAGTTATTTTAGAAAGGTTAGTTTCAAATCAGACTCAGAAGCATATCCTTTTAAGGATGATTTTGAAATCACAGAAACTAATTTGGAGTTCAAATTGGAAATTTAAGAAGTTCCCAGAAAATTTGGAAACAGAAAACAGAAAAACTGAACTCTTGGAAACTAATCATCTTTGAGATGCTGTCTTATAAGTTAGCGAAAAATCGGAACCCAAATATGAAATAATGAAGTATTATGATCTATAGAAGTTCTGAATTTCAAAAATGTTATCAGTTTATTAGAAATAAAGGGCATCAACTCACACAAGTGAGTTTGAGCCGAAATATTTTGTAAAAAATTTTTGGAAATTGAACTTCTCATGATCTTTGTGACAATTTTGGGTGTTATACTGAAATTTTGAATTGTTAGTTTACTTTTTCTGATACTAAAATTTAACTTACAAACAGTTTTAGAATTTTCAAAATTCTTTCAGACTTTTCAGAACTTTTTAGCATTTATTAAAATCATCAGCTTCGATTATAAATCGATTATGCTGCCGATTGTCATGTTGCAAATGCAAACAAATCGAGGCATTTGGCCAATTTGGACAGCAATGCGATAATAAATACTTTCGAATGCCCAGCGAACATTTAATTGTTCCCATTCCCGTTCCGAATGGCGAAACAAACAACACGTTTGACACCGAACGGCAAAACGCAATAAATGCATTTTGTGCAAATTGACTCGTTTTGTTTGCACAGAGCCGATCGGCGCGAACAAATGCGAAAATACGCGCGTCGCGCATCTAGCACATTTCAGCGCAAATAACAAACCGTCAAATTCACATTTTGCACTTTCCTTTATTTTCCGCAACACCGAAAAAAAATTCCCTCAACGCTCACTTGGCGAATTTGCGTGCGAAAATATTTGCCGTCGCTTGCCATCACAAGAGCCACTACAGAACTAACCAACATCAAAGAATCAAATGGATTAAAAATTTGAATTTAAATTTGAAAATTTATTTCGAGAGACATTTTTAAACATGAATTAGAAAAAATGTTATCTCTATATTTAGCATCTAGTGAAGAAACATTTAAGCCTTATCTTCATGTCAGTCCTTCCATGGCTCGAACGAGAAGAGTTTTGATTTAAATATAATTCGGGCAACTTAATTAATTAAGCAGCGAGTCGTTAAGGCAAATAACTTAATGCCACATTGTGCGATGCTGCTCGTGCTTGTTGCTGTTAATTTGAAGAAAATTCGTTGGTGAAGAAGTGCAGAGAAGTTGTCTGCCTTGCGGCCGAAGGCTCATTGTGATGTTGATGAGCATTAATAAGTACGAGGAGCGGCCCGAATCTCAATTAATTCATTCTTTTTACAAGTTGCATTTAATTAATTTTAATCAACGCACAAAGCCGCACACACTGATACAAACCAACCATGATGATGGCTGATGATGGCTAAACTTGAGGTGGTTTTTGGGGATGGGTAGGAAGGGTTTTAATTGGATTTGTTCAATAAATAAATCAGGAATGAAATTGCTCTTTGCTTCAGAATTTAATCGCGAAATTTAATTGTCTAATTTACCTTTCAGTTTGATGCAAAAAGCTTGAAGATTTGTTCAGGAAAATCTGAAAGTTTTTGAAAAAGAAAAATTGAATAGGTAAATAATTATTAAAGATTTTTGGAATTTGCAAAAGTATTTAAATAATCTTTACTATACGAAAATATATTTCCTAGATTTTCGGAATCGTTGACACTTTGATGATTTTTAACAACAAATTGCAAGATGGTAATAACTTGTGATGTTTCCCACATTGTTAATTACATGTTAAATGATAATTTTTGTTGTTAATGCGTTAAATTTTCACGTGGGAATCTTCTGAAATTGTAAAGCTAAAGTTTTTGTCTACAAATTTAAAGAAATTTGACAGTAAAATTTGCAACAATTCGATTCCAAAAAATAGTTTAAAGTGCCTATCAAAGTAATTCGAAGATTTTCAAACATATTCTATAAAATTTAATGTTAAAATTCTAGTGTTTACTCATTTGTATTCAAACTCGTTTGATTATTTAAATTCGAACAGTGTCAAATTCACTTGCTTTTAGCATGTAGTCTTCAAAACGTCTCAAAAGTGACAGTTAACAAGAAACCAAATAGTGTTAATGACTTGTGATGTTTCCCACATTATTAATTGTTTATGAAATGAAAACTTTAGTATTCAATGAGATTTTTTGTTAATTGCATTCACTTAGAAATAATAAACTCTATTTCTTCATTATATTTTTCAAATATAATAGGAAAAATTGCATTATTTAAAAATCATAACGAATAAATTTTATAACAATTTGCAAAACTGAATTTTTCCATTCATTCCATTACTAATTTTTTGTCTGCCTTTAGTGGCAAAAACTAGCAAATTAATTTGGCGCTAATTCACACTAATTAAATCCCCAATATAATTAACACATCAAAGTGAACTCGGTTCAAATAAATTCGATGCAAATTGTTAGAATCGAGCTCTTGAAAAAAGAGCGCACATGTAAATTCATTTGTTCACAAATTATTCATTAAAAACTATCGTAATGCGGCTTCCTTCGCGTTCATAACTTATTACTTAATTCCCAATTGGTGCGGTTTTTGTTTTCGTGCGCACTTGCTAACTTATTAGTAGTTAGTGTGTACCGCACCGACAAACATTTACCATTTATACAAATAAGTGAGCGCGCGCAGTTTCCTCGTTTTCGACTTCAAAAAGAGAGCCCGCACCCATCCACGTACACTTGCTAACTTATAAGTTTCCAACAAAGTCTAATTTCATCCAGAAGCTGTAGTTCATTTGTTCAATGTGCTTTATTACGTTTAATTCATAAGTTTTCCCATTATTTTCACCTTTAGTTTATGTTCATTTAGCGCATTCGTTTTACATTCATATTTTGCATTCAGCAAGTTGATTTGTTTACTAATGAGTATGTTGGATGCAACACAGTTCGTGTTGACGCGACCATCTAATTGTCGATATGCATTTGAATTTATTTATGCAGACTTCTGGTCTCGATCGTCGTGGAAGTGTTAATTTAGACAAGTTTGCGGTAGATTTGATTGCTGATAGCAAGTGTACTGCGCAATCGCTCTATGCATCAATTATGATAATCTACATATCTATATACTAATGATTATAAGTCAATAAGATAGTTAATTAGGAAGTGTACATGTGTTTGAACTTATTTTAATCAAAAGTCCAGCTGAAGAATTATTTCTGAGGATTCAAGTTGGCAATTTCATTTTTTAGATGGAATACTAAAAATTTAGTTCAAAGTGTGGATTTTTGCAAATACACTTTCAGCTTTGTTTAACCATAAAAATGTATTTTTTACATTGTATCATATACCTTCATCATAATTACAATTGAAAATCAAAAAATCAAGTAAAAATTTGACTAAATTTTAAGAATTAATTTTGATTTTTTTTAAATTTTACCACATTGCAAAAAATGAATAAATTTACAAGCATTGCCAAATATCGTCTTATAAGTGAATCCAGCGACCATACATACGACGATATTATGATAATTTAAGTACACATTACTTACTTTACTTAAGTAATGTATGCGTAACGCGTATTTGTTGCGATTTAGTTGCATCGAATGAATATAAATGCAAATCCGCGATGGTCGGCGGCATCGTTTTCGCCAACTTGTGCTTCTTGACTCATAATAAGCCATTTGTACCATGGCGTCTCAAGTCTTCCTCTTATACTTACTTACCCACTACAAGCTAAAACTTATGAGCTAAGACTTATAAGTACTTAGTGGATCTAATTGAGGTGCGTGCACTAGACATGCGCACAACACTCACAGCATTATAATTCACATCTGATTTGAATATCTTAGAATTTTTCCTTGGGGATAGAAATTATGCAACCGAAATCACACCTTGGAAATTAAATTCGCAATTTATGTATGATTGCAGTTTTCACACCGATTTCTTGAATAATTTTCATAAAATACACATTCGGGCACTTCTAATAAGTAAATCAAAAAATGCCATGTTCCATTTATATTTGGATTTTATGGGTTGGAATTTTGCGCCTTTGAGAATTTGTGTAAAATATATGATAAATAGCATGAAACGGCGGAAACGTCAAGTGAAATGTACACAGATACGCAGAAAGCGTGCGTGGAAAAGCGTGGAAAAAAGGCTGGAAGTCTCCAAGTGGGAAAATT
Organism: Aleochara sp. GC000083; assembly: GCA_030264555.1. Taxonomy (NCBI): domain Eukaryota; kingdom Metazoa; phylum Arthropoda; class Insecta; order Coleoptera; family Staphylinidae; genus Aleochara; species Aleochara sp. GC000083. Next base: position 34,193 of record JARJDZ010005494.1, on the reverse strand, counting down.
AGCATTTTCCCTCACATTTTCAAGTACTATCCGAGGGCGTATGAAAAGACTTGCTTGCATAGTGAAAATCATTACTTTTCATGCCGGCCATGGGTGGTTTTTTTCCAACGGTTGAAAAACGCGCCATATTTCAAATTGGCTCTTGTCACAATTTCCTTTCAAACAAACAATTTCCCTGGGAAAATACGAAAATAAGATTTATTTATTTTCCATCAAGTTAAACACTTTATTTCTGATAGTAATTATGAAGGATTCACACTTTATAAATTATACATTTTCTTCAGTTGGTTTTCTTGGATGATTTTTCCGAGGCGTTAAAAATAAATTTCTCGTTCAAAACCGAATTTCTTGGTGTGTGGTGTGCTGCGTGCTTAATTGATAATTTAGATCTTCCGTCACATAATGAAGCGGCTCTTCCTTATTGCTTGGCACATTTGCAAAGTGCAAACACCAAAAAACCCGAAGCGAAACCAAAAAACAAAAAAAAACATGGAGAACTACAAAGTGTGAAATTTACTATTTTCTCAGTTTTGTACACATGCGCGTACGATTTCATGGGTTTCACGGATTTCACACATGAATTAGTCACGCTTCTAATTAGTCTGGTACCAGATTTCACACTAATGTTGGTAGTTAAAAATAGGCAACCAAATATACCTTTCAAACTTAAGACTTAAAGAAGTTAATATTAACAAATGTCATTATTCGTTGAAGCTTTTCGTTGAGTTTAAAGATATAATATTTAGGGAATTGTCTAAAATATGTTGGTTATATTTTGCAATGGATCTATTAATGAATAAAAAATGGAAAAAAGTTAGGCAACCAATTTATCTTATGCAAAACTTCAATTTTAACCAAATGTTCATTGAAATTGAAAAAATCAATGTGTATTGACTGGATCAATGATGCAACCTTGATGTCTCACTCTCAAGTCCCATCTGATGGTTCACCATACACGTACCTCCACTTGGTTCTCTCAAATAATTGACGCTGCACTAATGAGTTCAACGTTTTTAATTGGACCTCACACTGTCATACACTCTGGAGTCTGATCTTGTCGTGCCTTCCTAATTTGCCGGCCAACTCGACTCTCTGTTTATTTTTTGTTGAAAATTTATTTATTTCTTCCTCGACTTCTTCATGTCTTCTTCTTCGTTTTCGTGTGGTTGTGGCGTTGTTCTCGTTGTTGTTGGAATTGTGGAAACGAGGCAAAAAACCAACCGATACCGTTTACTCTCAATTCCCTCATGACTCACACACACACACACACCTACCAAGAGACAAAAAGGACGAAATTGCAAAAGGAAGAAATAAATAAATTCACTGGGTGTCCTCGCCTTCGATGGGCGGATGCACGCATGTGTGAGTGTGTGTGGCTGGCTGAAGAAAAGTAAAGAAGACATCAACGGCACTCATCGACAGCCACCAAAACGAATGGACTGCCGATCGACATGAATAACAAGAACAACACACGAAGGAACGCGTCGCAAGAACGAGACGAACCAGCGAAATGAATGTGAAATGCATGGCCGATGGAATGATCAGCGAAGAAGTACAAACAATCTTTTGGATAATTATGGGTTTGGTTACGTGCGAGGTGCATGGTGCTTCTTCTGGGTGGAGGTACCATTTTCGGATGGTACAGGGTCGTGTCCGAAATCGGTACCATACCATTAATTTGTATTCTGGATTTTCATGATACGATTCGATTCTTGGATTGGATTTTTGAATGGTTTCTTCAATGGTCTTCGGATGAGGTTTTGTATGGCTACCAAGAAAGCGAGTATGGGTCTCTTGGGGATCATTCCTCATCTGATGGCTGGAGTCTTCTTGGCGCGCGCGCCTTCCTCCATCGTCCATCATGCTCTTGTTTATTTTACGTTAACACCAAAAAACACCCGAAAGCAATGTGCATGCAAGTGCATCATGCACCCATGCGGACGAGACGTATAATTATCCTTCGGGACTGTGGCTTACTACAACCGTCAATTATGTGTAAATCGTGTACCCTGTGGATACTCGAAGATTGGTCATTGTCGTCGATTTCATACAAAAACTTTCAAAATTTCAAAAAATCACTCCTCTTTTGTCTATCAATTTTTTTTATCATATTTATCATATTTGGTGTTGAATTCTTGTAATTTTTTAACTGAGCAACTGAAGAAAATTAGAAAATACAAAAAAATTGAATTTCAAACAAGAATTTCTGCACATTTCTTCATGAAACAAAAAGACAACTTTTCATCAAACTAATTGAACAAAAAAATGTTGCATAGTCCTCAACTAATTTCTCCCCAAAAACCCGTCTAATTAACCACAAATTTTGCATATAATTTCAAACACCTGCTGAAAACTTGATTTGATCTAATCCACTCTTGCGTTGCTTTGTTTGTTTGAAACTTCTCGTTTATTTGTTTGCACAAGCATGTGAATAAACGGCGAGACGTCTCTTCGGCTCTGAAGATGATGATATGTTAGTTCTGCCATCAGACACACACACATCGAGTGGAATGTGTCTGTACTGTTTGTAGCCATCCTGTGATTAGGTAGGTAGTTTTCTCACCTACCGAACCTATGATTAACTGAGGCATCATCATCACCATCATCACGTCAGAAGGCATCACTCGAGGAAATAAGGCCCATACGAATCACCCATTTCATACACGCATACAGAAAGAGGCGGATGGCTGGAAGTCGTCCACGAAGAAGAACGCGTATGTGGACGTGAAATTTTTGTTGGGAATCGGATGAAACGAGAAAAAATGCTGGACGAAGAACTTCTTCACAGGATGCCCTCTGGGTGTTTGATGATTGCATCCATGGCTTTGCTTGTATCAACCATGAGTACACGTGATGGATTTCATTTTGAGTGTTGATTTCATCAACATTTTTTGAAATATTTGGAAGATGGACATATTTTTAGAAAGTAATTTTTCTTATTTTTTTTCTGATAGTACCTTCAAAGTTAATGATTATTTCTGAGATTTTACAATACATTTTTGAATTTATTTTTGAATTTTTATAATCTTTGATAAGTTTTCTTTGCATGGTATTTATTTCAAAATTAATTATTTAAAGAATTAAGTGGAAATTAACTGAGATAGAAGAAATTAAAATTTGCGATTATCATCAAATAGTTGAAATTTTGATGAACTTCAAGATCATTTTTCTGTAATTATAAACCTGATATTTTGCAAATCAATAGTTCTATAATAAAGTACAACTAATTATCTCTAAAATAGTGTAATTCATTTTTCAATTTTCTCTTTCTAAAGTATTCAAAATTTTAAAATAAAATTTCAAAACCTATAGATGTGTTATCACATTGCTGAAAGATTAATAAAATTTAAGCCCATTTTAGAGAACTTTTCAGAAATACCTATAACAAGCCAAATTTACCGTTATAAAATACAATCAATTATCTAAAAGTTGGTGTATTTTTTTCACAGTTTTGAAATTTTAAATAACTCAAATTTGTAATTTGAAAATTCATGACATAATGATGATTCACAACATTGCTGAAATTTTGTTCAATTTTGAGAGTATTTTTAAGAACTTTCCGAAAATATTTCTAACAAATAAATATTACCATGATAAAGTACAACTAATTATCTGTAAAATGATCAAATTGGTTCTAAAATTTCGAAATTTTAAGTTACTAAAAATTTGAAATTAAATTTTGATTACATATTATTGATTTATTACATTGCTAACTTTTTAATGATAATTGCAGTTATATTTGACAACTTTTCAGTAAGATTTTTAACAAATAAATATGACCATCATAAAATAGAATTAATTATCTAAAAAATGATACCATTGGTTAATAGATTTTCAAATTTTAAAATATTCAAAAATGGGCATAAGCTTTGGTAACATAATTGCAAATATTTTTTCTTCAATTAGTGATATTTCCAGTACATTTTGACGGTCAATTTTGTGATTTTTTAAATATTTTATGAAACTAGTAAAATCCACAATTAATATACTTTTTCTTGAAGCCAAGACCAAAACCACATCCAATTTCCATACGCCATACGCGCCCATAACTCAAAACAACGAAAAACTTAAGACAACTTCTTTTGATAGCAAAGCTTATGAAGAAATTAATAACACCCAACTTAAATCGAACGCTCGAAAATGATAGTGTTGTTAGTTTTTCGTAATGATAGTGGTTTGGGCCGACGTGGCCGGAGCCCACGATCGCCGGGAGTCATCCGATGATGATGACGACCATGAAGAAGGCCTCGTTGGCCTCAGTTCTTGTAATGCGTGCAATGATGTGATAAAAAGAGCGCCTCGATCCGCGCGTAATAAGCGTACTAAGGAAGGAGGCAATAAGGCGCTGATGCACTCGCGCCATCCCGTGGAAAATTGGCCGCCGGTTAGCACCTTCAACTTCTTGTGCAGTCTCACCAACAACGAAGTCGCTGGCGCCAGCCAACAACACCATCAGCGATGGGAATCAATTGCGCAACGTGGAAAAATCATCGAGAAATCCCGCGAATTCGCCAATGATACCGATCATAATCTTCGGCGATGATTAGACGAGTGTGTGGTCTACATACGGATAACAGGTGGTCCCTCAACTTCTTCGCCGATGTCGTTCGTTGGGGTGCCCATCCGTCGACATATGCACAGCCGCGAAACGCGCGCGCGCAACTGACTTAAGTCAGGAAATCATAAATCAGCAGATAATAACCGATCGAGACGTTGCGAGCGAAACATGAAGGCAGCCCCATCATCAACCATGCGCGCTCGTATGGGACAAACGAAGATGTTATGCCCCGTTGTGTGCACAACATCTAATAACTACTACTTGGACGACGACGACGACTAATTCTAATTGGTAATACTTTAGCGTTTATGCTTCAGTTTCGAAATAGCCCCGAGAGCGCATTCAGCCTTTTTTTTTCATCGTCCGCGTCTTTTTCTCGTTGTTCTTTGGTGCGCTGGGTCCTCGAGTTCTCCTCGGAGTGGACTGGCGAGAGACTGTAATTTAGTTGTTAATTTCGAAGATTTAACGAGTGCCCGTTGCTCGAGAGCCAAACGATGATTTTTGTGCTGAGTGAAAATGTAACTTTTGAATTTATTGCCCAAGTTCGATGGAAGTCTTCATCGAGTGCTCGGATGGGACGTTCGTGGTCATTTATTCGTGTCGTTTTTTCTACGTGGATTCCTCGTCTATGATTCTATAATCGCCGGTTAAATAATCGCTAATTAGTGCGCTGTGGACCTCACACGATCGCTGAAGGCATTTCGAAACAAAGAAGTTGATGGAAAAAAAGAACCAAGAGGATGGGATGGTAATTTTTGATAGGAGAGGTGTTTCTATCTTGGAGTCGATGAAATGACATCTTAATCTTTGTCATAATCAATGGAGATAGTAAAAATTACAATGGATCAATTTTTTTAGGAAGATTTCTTGGAAAATCAGTTTTTTAATTTTTAATTTTTTAGAATTTTGGTTTTCAAATAAGTGGAACTATTCTACTATAGATTTCTTTTGAAATTTCATTTCTTTGCCAATTCTCCTCAATTTTTCACAAGATTTTTCAATGGTACCAAATGATCTATATCTATTTTTCGCAAAAAATATTCAGCAATGAATTTTCACCAAAAAACTACCGAAAGAGAATTTTGGTCTCATAGAACATCGAAATTAATTCATTAGCATAAAATCAATAAACCCAAATAGGAAATCGAATGATAAATGAAGACATAAATAACGAACGAATCCCAATCAATCATAATTTGGAGGCGAAATCCACCGAAAAAACCGTACGAACCGCACCGAAATCATTAACGATATCGATGATTAAGTGCATGGTCCCATTTCTGGGGGCCAAACATGCGTTCAGTTTGTTTGTCCATCGCTGACAATGCCCCAGCCCCTTTTTGGGCCAGAGTGCACCCCGTAATCATCTAAACACACAAGCTGTTCCCTAATACGCGGGCCCCTCGCAGCATTTTTGGTATAGATATAATAGGCCATCAAAACGATGGGCCATCCAAGTCCGAAGATATCGAGACCCCTCTTCATCCACCTTTCTCTTCGGCCCAAATGGCATCGCCGCATAGGAAATGGTAAATATTATGGAAAAATGCATCCGACTGATGCCACTCCATCGAATGAATACATACAATACCTTTGCCAAAGTAGTTTTAGTCCGCAGTGCCCATCCTAAATATAGGATGGTTGCTGCCGTTTGAGGTTAAGTGGAGCAAGATGTTCATCGTTTACGAGTACAAACTAGAAAAACGAAGCCAACGAAGCAGGAACCAACAAGAAGAAGAGGTCTTGCATGTGGGACCCAATGGGGCCAACAAGGACGAAAATGGGTTGGTATTTACTAGACAGCTGTCTAGTTTACATCACTGATGCCATCAGTTATTCCGTTTCATGTAAATTACCTACGAGGAGTGATTATATTTGTGGTGTTTATCACTGATAGTGATAATTTTGTAGGTTGTAGAATTTTGGAATTTTTTGATGGTCAAATCTTGTATTTTTACTTCCTGGGAGTTACAATTAAAACAAATACTTTAAAATGGTATCTACATAATCGTAATTAATTTTTATGTTAATTATGAAATGAAAATTAAGTTTCAATCAGCAGGTGGTTGAAATTTCAAGGGTCTTCAATTTTGTTTATCTTCTGGAATTTTTGAAAAAATAAATCTCTCTGAGTGTATTCAAAAATAGAACTAAAGATTTGCAAAAATCTGTTCAAAAATCACTCAAGAACTGATTTTTCAAGACAAAAAAGAAATTCTAGTTTCACGAAGAAAAAAAGACATAAAACTAATGAAAAGCACAACGTAAAATAAAATTTGATTGTTTTATTATACAACAAGTCGATTCCAATAAACCAACCTGGAAGCATTTTCGAGCACTAAAACTAACGACTAAAATTTAGTTTGTTTGTAAATTTATTCCGAATTTTTTACGAGTGCCCATCGTTGACATGGGCTATAAATCATTTCATCGTACATCTTCCAAAAACTTTTCGAAGAGTCCACCCTAAAACAATGGGCCGAAGAGGGATGGATGGCTTGAAAGAAGATTTCATTTGGTCTACAACTCACAAATCACAAATCTAAACCATCAATAAATACTCGTAGATCAGGTAGAACTCAGAACCCAAACTTGGTTAATTTTTCCTTATTTCCAATTTCCCTTCTTTTGTTTTGTGAAGTTTCCATCTGTTAAATATTAAACAGGTCGCTCTTTCTCCACTGTCTTCAACTTGGGTTCGAGGCATCTTTGTCTCTTTGTAGACCATGGATGGTCGTGTCCATGGATGCATGATCGGTCGGCACATCGTTTGGAAATCATCGGCATATCGCCCGGTTGATCGCGGCGCTTGTTTGTTTTAGACGCTTGTTTCGCCTCGTCGTTCTTCGTTCGTCGGCTGGGTTCTTGGGCGACTTGGGTCTTGGTCATCGTTTTGTTCGTGGCTGGCGTTTTGTGCTGCGTTGGGTGCCCCCCACAGGGCCGGCGCCACCGGTTTACCAGCGCATTACTACACGCGTGTGTGTCTTCGGCCCCAAACTGGGCAATTACCTCCGCGAAGAACGCCGGCACCACGATGGACCCCGATGGGTCGCGCGCTCTTCGGGCAACACTTGGTGGATGGCGTTCAATTATGCGGCGCCTTCTTCGGCGCACAGCACACCGCATCTGTTATTACTTAACTCAACTAACACAAAATGTAATGAAAGACAAATAAGGAAGGAGGTGCAACAAAGAGCTCTGGACGCGCGCAGATAAATTTCAATGCCTCGACGCTCAACAAAACGATGACGACGATGAAGAAGAAGAAGAAGTCGAAGAAGAAGAACCTCGGCTTGGGTTGGGAAGAATGGGGCATTACCATTGCGCACCAAGCGTCATGGAATTAAGCAGGATTCTAAACGCACTTATTATAATTATGAGTTATTATCGCATTATGGGCGCGATGGACGACGATGGCGAAGATGTTGACGAGGACGCGAACACAATGTATCGGTCGTGTGGTGATGGATGCGTGAGATGGATGAGGTGGAAGAAACGGTTAATAATGTTAACAAACAAGAAAACAAGTATCATTCATGTTGTGGGTCTCATCAAATAGACGAAAAGTGCGCTCAATTGATTTCGGCTTGCATTAACAAAAACGTGCTAAGAGTTCTTCTCTTTTCTAGGCTATGCATATATTTGTACAATGATTGTCTTAGACAATGTAGCATTGTTTATTAATTTTATTATGGGCAATTAAAAAAATACAGAAGCACTCAAATCATGTTAAAACTATTTTACTTCTTTAATTGAGAATTTTGTGAAAAGAGTAACGAAAATGAGTTTGATGAGATAATTAGTAATGAGGGATTGTCATTGTTTATCTAGTAATTTTTAAATCATTAAAATCGGTTTGCAAGTTTAATTATTATGGCTCAAAACATTTTCAAATTTTCAAGTTCTCATCTTCAACTTAAAAATTTTTGGTCATCTTTGACCAATTAGAAATTAGGGTTCCAAAACAAATATTTCAAATATTAATACATCATTGGAAAGAGAATTTAATCCACTATAAACTTTATGAATATTATTGTTTTATCAGTAACAATTATTGAATAAACAATGAAAGAATACAACAATGTTATTTTGAAGTACTTGATTTAAAACCGAAAAAATAATACTCTCAATTTAGAGCAAATTATTTAAATATTTGAAGGGATGCTAGAAATTCCTCACATACAATTTAAAGAGAATTTAATAAACTAAATATTTCTGCATAGTATTTATAAATTGCTTTAATAGTTTTTAAAATATTAACGAAACATTGAAAATAAATGGACGATTTTAAATTCAATTTTTGAATTATTTTCAAAAGGTACAAAAGCAACTAATGTAAAAAGATGATTAAATTTTCGATTAAATGAAGTGAAATAAACAAATTTCCATGAAATGATTTCGGAAATATAATCGAAACAATGTGGAATTATAAAAATGTTGTTTTCTTTAAAGGATCTACAAAAGTAAGAGGAAGTCTAAGAATATTTTTAGGCTATTTTCAGAAAAGTATTTGATATAATTTATATACCATTTGATAGATATTAGTTCATATTATTTATTAATTGCTTCGATAAATTTAGAAATATTAGCGAAACAATGAAATGAATCAAGAGAGGATGTTCAAATAGTCTTGCAAATTTTAAACTGAAGTTTTTGAAAGAATATTTTTATTGTGTTTTCGGAAAAGTAATTGAAACATTTTATATGTTTATATTTAAAAGGTTATTTAATTTTGAGTTAATATGATTTTTTGCTTACAATTAGTAAATTTGTAGGAATTGATCTTGAGAAGCAAAAGATAGAAATGACAAAAGTTTTGCAAATTGAAATATAAAATTTTGATATCAAAGGTAATGATTTCATCAGTCTAAAAACAATATGCACTAATAGCAATGCAAATTCGAAATTTACATCTAAATAGCGACAAGTTGGTGTAAAAACATCATTAGAAAAGTGACGACTTGCCATCAGAACTAATTAAATCATCACACAAAACGCTCAAATTCATATGCGCACTTTGATTGACGTCCACAATTACAATAATTTTGTAATTACACTAAAACGAACCTCATCAATAACCCATCCGAATGGTGCATGATGAGCGGAGTTCTTTGCGCAAACAGCGCCTGAACAAACGATGACATAAAAACCGGACCCATTCGAACTATCAAATCGCATCATCAGACAAATAAATTTCAACAATATTCGCATCGTCTGAACGACTCGTCGCGCACGGCGCAAAATAATATTCGAATATGCGAGAAAGGCGCACACAATTCTTGACATGATACGACAGAAAATTATGCACGTTATGACTGCACGACCGATCGTGCGCTATAAATCGTAAATAATTGATAAAATTATCAACGAGCAACGAGTGTTACTAATATGTAAAGTGTCATTAACAAATTGCCTTTTTATCATTGCGCGAGTCGCAGGCGTAATTATCAAACGCTACGAAACCGATTGATACCCACACATACACCAACAAAGATTTGTTTTAATGGCTGCCAGTTGTTGTAATTTTATGATTAATTCACAGCTTCTGCGTTTGATATGTCATCCAAACAGAGACATAAGCCATAGAATTTTTCAAATTTCAATATCAAATTGCAAAGAAATTCGTTTCATAAATAGGGAAGTTGGGGATTTATTGGTTAGGATTAGGGGAATCCCCCAGATATGAAAAGGAAGGAAATCGATTAGGGAAGGATTTTTTGATGACATCTATGCATCAAGTAGTCCAAGAAAATCGAATCTGTCTCGAGATGCTCAACTTGGTGAGTTACAAGCTGTTATCACACGAGTGATAAAAGCGATGGAGGCGAAAAGTGTCGAATTACAAGCTGCTGGCTGAATGATGAATGCAGCCGAAGTCAAGTTTAAAAGGGCGCCCTCCGAAGGAAACGCACACACCAAAAAGGTCAACATGGAGGTTGCATCCAAAAGGTTACGAAGGTTACTCACTGCTCACATCATTCATCCATGTCGTTACTAGTGATAAGAATATATGTGATTACAGCCTGATGCTTGGTTGAAAGCCAAAAATTATTATCAAATTCATTTTTTTAAATTTCGAATAACTAGGGATAAAAATTTGGTAAAATCAGGGTTGCCCAAAATTGAATTTGAAGGGGAAAATGTGGATCAGGGTCGTCCAAATACAATGTTTAGATTGGAACTTGTAATTTTTCTAAAATGCCCAAAATGAGAAAGAGTTGTGATTTTGTGGTTCAATGAAGATCAAAATTTGCAGGCAAATGTTCCCACAAATGAAGTTTCGAGTCAGTGGGCTGGATCTGAAAGCGAAATACATCCTCCTCTTGGATATCGTGGCCGCCGACGATTATCGCTACAAATTTCATAACAGGTACCCTCAAAAAAACCAACAACAACCAAAAAAACTTCAACGTGGAGAAAAGTAAACCGACAATTTTGGATTTGATGTAATCGAGCAAATAGAAAGAGCCATCTATTGTACCACTATTGCAGTTCACCCAACCTAACCTCACCCTGTCACACCCATTGTCAACGTCAATCCAGTGGCGTAGCATTTCACCCCTCCTTTTGAGCCCATATCAATCGAAGAGTGTTTTTGTTTCTTTTTTGCCATTATTGTCGTTGTTTCAGGCGCATGTTTCCTGCCTACAAAGTGCGTGTATCGGGCCTTGATAAAAAATCCAAATACATCTTACTTATGGACATCGTGGCTGCTGACGATTGTAGATATAAATTCCACAACAGGTTAGCTTCCAAAACTCAATACAAATCTCTATTGATACCAGAAACCAAACAGTATTTATGCTCTCCTTACAAAACCAAAACAATCAGCAACAACGACGGGTGTTTGTTTTTCCGCGACAATGACGCCCTCAAGTGAGCTAATTTGGAGTTGTATCAAAGCCCGAAAAAGCCATCCGAAAAAAAAACGGAACGTTCATTTCAAATCATAGAACGTGTAAAAACAGATACCCGCTAATGTTTTGCAATGTTACCAAAAAAAAGGCACGAAGCATGCGACTTGTAAACTTAACCTCCAAACTACAAAAAACAATCGTATAACCTTAAATCCCTCAATTAATTCGATCAGTAGTTTCGTAAAGTAAATTTGCATGAATCATAAGGACTAAATTTTTCCATCCCTCAAGAAACAATCAAACACTTTTAGAAATTCAATTGTTTTAGCTCTTTCTATTTGTTGAACGATTATATTATTAACGTTTTACTTTTCTCCCCCTTCTCTCTTTTTCTTCCATCTTTCACTTTTGTTTTCTAACTATTAAAAACTTTTTAAAAACTTTTTTGAAATTAGTTTTCTTGAATTCTTGCTTGCAAATTTGCGATATGAGATGCTAATATTTGTTTTGTGCAGCCGTTGGATGGTGGCCGGGAAGGCGGATCCGGAAATGCCGAAACGGATGTACATCCATCCTGACAGTCCCTCTACCGGCGAGCAATGGATGCAGAAAGTCGTCTCGTTCCACAAGCTCAAGTTGACGAACAACATCAGCGACAAGCACGGCTTTGTAAGTATTGTACGTTGTATCTTTTCTACAAAAACCTCTCTTTCTATCTATCATCTACTCATTAGTGTTTGCAAATTTTGGGCGAGTCCTTTGGGCCGTTATGATTTATTAAGTCTTGTAGATGATCAAGCTTGAATCATTGCGGACAATGATGACTCGCGTTTGATGAAGAAATTAAATCATTTCGAATCGATGAAGATTGAGAATTTAATTTTTTCTGATAACAAATTTTGATTGTATATGTAATATGGATGAACAATTTTATAGGGGATTAAATTATCCATTGAAAAGTTATTTTTAATCAGTATTAAAATGTCGTTTTTGATGTGAAATAAGGGATGAATTCAAAAATTGTTTTTGAAATTCAAATCAGTAACGTTTCATTTATTTATTTTCGGTTTGGTTTTATCTCGAATATAAAAAATAATTTTATTAGTTTATGCGTTATAAAATTTTCTATAAAATTGGTATCATTAAATGATATCAAGTTTATTTGATAACGATGAAAACAGATGCAATTGAAATGTTAGAATGCTTTAATTGTTTCGTTTACGATATTTCGACGAATTCAACCGCATAAAAATTAAATTTATGTGTTTATGAATTAATAAATACATCTACTGGATAACAGAAAAGTTCATGTAGATTAAATCGTTATTAAATTGCCCTGAAAGTTTGATATCACTTAGGAAATAAGTGAATTTTTCTTCAGTTTTTCTTTTGAATTTGAATTGAATTTTTATTTTGGAGTCAAGTTTTTGAAAGTTCTCCGATGGTAATTAGGTCTTGTTATATATTTTTAAAAAGAAGTCTTGTGGTCCTATAACATAGTAAAATTGCAACCTTATCGATCAAATAGTTTAAAAGATAAATCAATAGAAAAAGTTTAATTTTTGCAAAACTAAATTGCAGTTTCAAAACATCATAAAATCGTTAATTTTTGGTCCATTTAACCCAGGAAAAAACTATTTTCCTTGTTAAATTACCCCCTACAATTTTATCGATACATTATGCACTTTGGACATTATCTTTTATTGACAATTAATTGATTAACTTTTTTATGATTTCCAATTGAATTTCAAAGTATTTTCTCACAGCAAACGCCCTAGAAACAAATAATTTCAACATAAATGGAAGTGACCATGAACAATAATTGAACCATAAAGTCCATTCATACATAACGCAAGCATCGAGTAGTTTTCTAAACACCAGCAGCGCAAATAGATCAATTAGAAAAGCGGCGCAAGAACAATGCGATCGTTAGCGATTCGGTATTTTTATATCGGGCCGGACGCAATCGGCGCAAATCTTGATTTCTCGGTAATTTCCCGCATGGAACTCGCGCATACCGAGCAGATTGTGAATGCGTCAGGCCACTAATTGCGAAGAAATTTTTCAAAATAATAAAAACAACATCGAAGAAGCAGCACCGAACGACGCAGAAGAAGATGAAGAAAAAAACGAATGAAGAGAGCCTTCTTCGTCGGTCGGCCTGTCGGCCGGTCGGAAAGAGATTTCATTTTTACGATTTTGACGATTTTTACGAGGCTTATTAAAAGACTGTCGGACACTTAATTAGCGCCCGGTTTCATTCCCTCTCGACGTACGCGCTCTCGACCATCGCCGAAGAGCTGAAGAAGAGCAACCAACACCGGTAACAACATAATGAAACCGGCTTATAATCATCGGGCGCATTTCTCTCCTCTCGGACGAGCGCGACATTATTAAAATGAAAAGCATCGCGGGTCCATTGATGGACCACACAGCGTCGATAATAAAAATATTTCTTCCGTTTGACCAAGAAGTGTTTCCAATTTTTGCCCGACTTCCTCGCTCCTTCAATTGCAACCGCCACTCGCGCGCGCGTGTTGGTTCATTAATTAATTAATGCAACTCCATCGAGTACACATGTGTGCGCGGTATCAGCGAGTGTTATCTCTTCGGCGATGGGGAACATTTTATGTTTCGAATATTTCTTCTTTCGTAGACCTCACACCCGGCTTCGTCGTCGTCGGTGTGTTTGTGGTAGATGGATGGACGAAATGATAGAAACGCGAGTCGGCGCGAGGGGAGGCGAAAGACATTAAAAGAAGCACTCCACTGATCCATCCGAGTGATAGCCGGCACGAAGAGGACAGCCGCCATCAGCGGGCCGAGAAGAAGAAGTCGAAGGTGTAATAACAGAAGCGCTCTCGCATTAGTTAAACGGCCATCAAGTATCGAGCTTTACTCCTCGGCTGATGGCCTGATGGTGGCGAGGTGATGATGAAGAAGGTGCGGAGATAGCGCGTGATGCCGCATGGGTAAAAAGCGTTAAAACTAAGTGATTTTCGGTGTACGCCGCAGATATCTAAATTACGAGCGGCGTTATCGTGACCGTTAGGCTACCGGGTATTTCACTCCAACTCCGTGCACTCACGTTCAGAACTCTGCAGTCCACTCTTCGACGAAGCTCTTCAGAGTGCTACATGAAATTCACTCTTCTGCCTCCTTCTGGTGCCTTCTATGGCTTCACTATCACCTCGTTTCGAAGGTACACCTTCTTGAAGGTGTACACCCTGTCTCTGGATGGTACATCTTTGGTGGTTGGATGCCGGAGGAAGACGACGAAAGGAAAACGCGTCGCGACGTTTGTGGTCTTCTTGTTGCTGGTGCTGCTGATGCTGGCCATCGTCTTGTATAACGACGAGATAGTTGGCCATGTTGATGTTATTTAACAGTAGCTAATGTCCTTAATGTGCCCACTCTCGGTCTGTGCGGTCCTCCACTCTCCTCGCTTATCAGCCATTATCAAACGTGAAGGTTTTCGTGCGGAATGCGCATTCACATTTTTCATTGTTTTTCGACAAAAATGCCACGTTTATGTGGGTTACAGTGGTCCCAGCTGGGTCGTTTGTATGTCAAATTAAAGGGAATTTGGGCTAATTTATAATATTTATTGTGTGGAGCTAACAACTTTGAAGATGTGAAGAAAACTAGGATCGAATGAAAAGACTGAGTAAAAAATTTAATTTTAACATTTTAACATCAGAACTATTGCCTTCTAGTCTATTCAAAAAATCTTTGAAAATTTATGAAAGCTGTTGTATATTTTAGAGAATTTAATCTAGTTTCATAATCTATATTCGTTTATTAAAAAATATTATTTCAAATAGTGGTTATCTTAAGAAAACTAAGAGCAGTTTTCAAATTCCTGAAATTTGTATAGTTTCACTAATTTTACTTTTCCAAACTTCCAGTTTGAGAAATCCTTTAACCAAGCACATAGACTTAAAGAAGATGAAATTCTAAACGATATTGTTTTCAAAAATTTCAAAATATCTTAATTGGTCAACGAGAAAATTACAGTCAAATTAGAAATTAAACTTTCGGACGAATAAAATTGATCGTATGTATACCAAGTTTTCATCGCCTTCTAGTGTATTCAAATATTTTTTGGAATTGTATCTAAAATAGCTCAAGTTTTAGAGAATTTAATCTAGTTTCATAATCTATATACGTTTATTAAAAAATATTATTTGAAATATTAGTTATCTTAAGAAAACTAAGGACATTTTCTAAACTCCTGGAATTTTCATAGTTCCATTAATTTCACTTTTACAAATTACCAGTTTGAGAAATTCTTTAACCAAGTAGATGAGTTAAAAGAGGATGAAATTCTAAACGATATTGTTTTTAAAATTTTCAAAATATCTTAATTGGTCACCGAGAAAATTACAATCAAATTAGATATTAAACTTTCGGTCGAATAAAATTACTTGCACGTATACCAAGTTTTCATCGCCTTCTAGTGTATTCAAATACTTTTTGGAATTGTATGTAAAATAGCTCAAGTTTTAGAGAATTTAATCTAGTTTCAAAAATGGTTTTCGTTTTTCAGAAAATATTATTCCAAATATTACTTATCTCAGAAAAAGTAGTAACATGCCTAAAATTCCTAAAATTTGCTTGGTTTCATTCATTCTACTTTATAGTTAGGATTACTATGAGAAATTTCAAATCGAAGTTCAGAATTTGAAAGAGTATGAAATTCTGAATAATATATTTTTTAAATTTTTCAAAATTTTCAATTCTGACCATCTGAAATTGAACGTCAAAGTTACACAATCAAAAAACCCTTCTTCGTATCAGCACTTCTGGGTTTCTACTACAAAACGTTTGGGAATCAACCCCATATGGTAGATGGAAGATATCACCCTAGACAAACCCACGTAATAATGCCTGAGATGGTACTATCATGATGTCTATCAGAGAGGATCTTCTACCTAATAGCTACCTTTACGAAACGGATCCGATCCGATCAGATGGGAGCAGTTGCGGTTGACATAATCCAATCTAACGCATCTCCTCGTTCCCAATCTTTTATTTGCTCTTCTTGCATCCCTGGTCCCATCCTTCTATCACTACGAACACCACTACATCTACACCCAGAACTATATCTACCAGAACCAACACTACTACCCAAACCTGGAGGTGCTTTTATTCAAATCACTCTCGCAAAGAACGACGAAGAAAGCGAAGCGCTGCATTTCGAATTAGACTTCTCCTTTGGGTGCTGCTGTTGTATCTTTGGGCGAAAACGCATTTTGTGGTGGCAGAGCAGCAACCAAGGAAGAAGCAGGCTGAGGGGCGAATGAAGAAGAACACGAGGAACACGTTTGCGAACACGATGTGGGTCGGAATCGCATTAAGTAAATTCGCGTCGACGTCGACGATCCCTCGAATGGAAAACCCACCCCTGGGTCGCCTCCCTTTCATCCTCTTCATCCTGTCGATAAAAGGAGTTGGTGCGTTTTCCGCGCGAAATGAAGCGCAGCAAAAATGTGAGCAACACACTTCGTTGGAAGTTTTGCACTGGAGCTTCTTTTTTTATTGAAGGTGGTAAGGTTCAAGGGAGTGGGGGTGGGATATCTTTGCGAGATGAAAGGATGAAAAGGTTGGGATGCTTTCAGGTTTAGTTCAGGCTTTTGTAATTGAGTTATCGCCCAGTGATAATTTATACTCGCAAATGATAAGCGATTTTGTGGGATTTCTTTTACTCAGATTTTTCGAAGTTTGAAGACCATTTTTGAAGGGATGAATTCTCAAATTGGCTATCAATTCATGCTTATGATATCCAGAATTTAATATACTTTCCGAATATCTACATATCTTTAAGAAGATTCATCAAAGGAAAGCCTTAAATGGTTATTTTAGAAAAAGTATCTCTCAGTGGATTGGAAAGCTTTCAAAAAGTTTGTCCAACTTTGAAGCTACTTTTGAAAACTTTGTAATTCGAAATTCAGGTCAAATTTATGATCATATTATACAGAATTTAATATACTTTTCAAATATCTAAAAATTATTAAGGTTACCAGTAAATAAAAGGTCAAAAAGTAATATTTTAGTCATATCAGTTCAAAAAATTGTTTCATTTCCTTTGATGGAATTTTCGAAAGTTTACAATCCTTTTTGAAGGTCTCCGATTTTAAATACATTTTCAAATTTATACTCATCTTATTCAGAATTTTATGTACTTTCAAAATATGCATAGATCATCCAGAAAATCGATCGGGAAATGATCCAAAACTGCTATAAACTTGGAAGTAGGAAAAAAGGATAATAAGATGTAAGGTTATGACAGTTATTAGATGAGTCAGCGAAATGAAGTTGTTAGCGCGTGCTAAATCCAAATAGCTGCAAAGATAGGCGACAGAAGGAATCGGTTCTCTGTGGGGGCAGCAAAAATGGCATCAAAGCGAAATCCATTTGCGTGCATGGATAGATAACAAAAAAGCGAGCCAGCCAGAAAACGGCGCAAAGAAACGCGGTAACAATACAAAAAGAAGTTTGCAGATCACAAACGCGTGGCGGCGCTGTCGGCCGCCCAAGGTGAAAAAGCGTGGATCGCGTGCCAAACGGACATGAAGTGAACACCTTGTTGTATTAGTGGCCATTTCGATGTAGCATTAACACTATGAAATTATCGTTGTGTGTTGCCGCCGTTTCGTTCCTCCATGTTGTTGTTGTTGCTGCTGGCGGTGGTGGTGGCTACGAACGAAAAGAAAACGCGAAGAAACGAAAAACTTTGTGCCACCCCCGCACATACATAAACAAAAGTGAGGCGGAGGCACATTAAGTCGATTTTCTTCCAACATACTCGCGTACTTTTTTCCCCGCAGCGTTCAATAACCGCCGAGTTCAACTTTTTCCACCAACTTTTCTCCTCGAAGCTTTCGCCTCTTTGGGGCGCTCGTCTTCCTTTGAATTAAAACACGCAACACCCGATGGAGGCGGCTGATTACACCTCTATACGCAATGAGATAGTGCATTGCACCAAAAAATAAGGAAAAAAGAAAGGCGAAAACTTGTATACATGTATACATAGTTGGCAAAGTTCAAATGGGAGAAATTTTACGGAAAGTTTTCCTTCCTTCGACGACGACGGCGCATCATCAAACATGCACACGAGGGCAGCGAAACAAACAATCGTGTAATGGATGGGTGATGAAAAATGGACGACGACGACGACAACGTCGAAGGAGTGAAGCAGGGAAAACTGAAGGAAAACTCACGTTGCTCGCCCGGGCCAAATGATGTTAGTGAACGAACGCGACGCGAACACGCTACACAAACGACATCAAACATGCATCAATCTATCAATAATAAATGTGTCTGTAGTTCTAACTGGATGCTTGAAGAAAAATTCGTTGGTACTGAGTGTTAGACTTGAGGAAAGTTGAATGGATTCGAATTTTCTCCAAGGTTCCTTCATGCATAATTGACTTTGAAGGCCGAAAAACTATACTATTTTTGAACTGATAAGAACTTTAATAGTATCAAACGAAAGCTTGATTAATTACCTTTTCATTAAGCTATAAACGTTTCCAATATCTGTTGAAGAAATTATTTTATTCCATCATTTAAAAAAAATCGGAGTAAATTTTTGCTTCATGTAACAACAACTAATTTGAAGGCTCCAAAATTATTGTTATTATTACCTGATAAGATTTAAAATTAATGCAAATGATACATCAATTAATAATGTTTTCAGAAATCCATGAAATTTTAGTTTTGTTTTATCTATTCTGGAAAAATTTTATGCGGAATCAAAAACAAAATTTTTTTGGACAAAATTAAATTTTAATTTTCATCTAATATTTTTCCTTTGAAATGGTTATAGTTTTCAGAATCAATTGTAGAAATGGAACGAGCAATTAATTAGCTTTCAAATTCTGCTAAAGAAATTAGATTTGTATCAAAATTCTGGAAATTATGAGTCTTTTTCTGAAGTGAAACAAAGTAATGATGAATCATTCAAAAATTATTTTTCAAAGTGCGATTTCATTTGGAAATTGCAAGTGTTCTATTTATCAGAGAAACTTGTAAATGGTACCAATAAATTCAGAATTTAATTATCTTTCAGATCCATTTGTTAATTTTCTTTCAAAATGATAGGTGGAAATTTTATGAGCGATTTTCCACCGACAGTCAAAAGTTGGCAGACGAACAAATTTATAACCACAGGAATTTTGGCATGGGTCCACCCAAAATGAAATGGTCCACTTTGCTATTTAAAGTACAATTTTTTAAGTGCTTAATTACCTTCCATTTCAACTATAAATCATTGTAATTGCTCCCGTCATTTTGGCATAACCACAAAATGAAAAAAAAATGCATGTTTTGTCAAAATTTGCAAAAAACAGTGGAAAACCACAATTTTCTTTCTGGAAACACCTTATAAAATATTAGATATATTTGTATAGAACCAGGAAAACAGTATATTATAAATAAATCGTGTATTTCCATGTTTTTCCCCATTTGATATCGTTACGTGTCATTTTATCACAGATAACTTGTCGTTTGTTCGCTCATATTTTAACACGAATATTACATGAAGATAACGTGTGTAAACATTGCTTCTGCTCTTGGAACGTCAAATTACACTTTACCAACCCCCATTCAGCCAACCAGCACCCATTTCGAACCAACTTCGAACCGAACTCGATGGCGCTCGTTATAACTGAACGATTATTGCCTATGCATATGAATAATTGGTGATATCTAATAGTGATGAATATTTGATGGGCTAATGTGTGAAAGCAGCACCATGGAGGCCCACTTATTGGCTGATGGTTCGACGACGACGATGGCGGTGGCGAACTTATCGATTTATCGCGCCTTTTCAACCACATCTTCACCGTTCGCGCCCATTTTCCAGCGCCCTTATTCGGCACCGGATATCCATATGATTGATAGAGCACGCCGTAGCTCCTGCATGTCGGCCATTACACGTTCGACAACCCCGCAGGGAGCTGGTGCGCGCCCCCGAAGCGGAAAACCCAAGCAACTTCTTACACCGCGAGTGCATTAAGTGCTTTCGGTACACATTACTTACTAATGCGTACTTAACGAGCTTCGGGCGGTGTGCCCATCGAACGCCATTGGTTCATGATTCCCGACCATCTTCTGGATTCCTGTGGGGTGCGGAACGGGACGCTCATTTAAGTGCACATAAAATGCATCCGTGTGCGCTTTTATGTTGCGTGGTTCGTCGTTCGCGCGCTTTTTTTATGGCCGTATTGTTTCAGCAATCTATGCCCCAATGACAATGCGTTATGAATCACGGAATATGGTCGCCATATGCAATTATGGCTACCGGGGGGACGCCATCGATGGCGAAGAGCGGATTGCGCGAAGATTTATTGCTTGAGAATTTTAAACATGTGATGTTATGGTTGTTGTTGGGCGATGATGGCATCGTAATTACATGTGTCATACGTCAATACAAAGCCAATTAGATGTTCTATCGTTTATCCTGATCCCAGTCTGTCCAAGTTTGCACCAGACGATGATGGGAGGCCAATGGCGAACAAGGCGACAACAACGTGGCAACATGTTTGTGCAACTTCACAGAAAACTTACAATAACTTCTAATCGCATTATGCGACAATGTTGCAACAGAGTCCATTTGAAAGCCAATTAAATTTCCTATCAGTTACCATTTTCTTTTTTGCAATTCCCTTGATATTACGCATGCTGGATGCAATCAAAAATACCTGTAATATTTGATTTGGCCAACTTAGAGTTCCCTTTGTATTTTGACTCTGATTCCATTCAAATTACACATGGAATGTTTACAAGTTATATATCATATTGAAGATAATTTAATTATCTATACAACTATCCATAACCTGTGACAAAAGTGCATGTTCAAGAGGCGTACCGCCATTTTGAAATCCTAACGACTCATTGAGTTCGCATAAATAGCGTTGAGAATATGTTCTGCAAGCAGTCTTGGGATTCCCGGAATTGCAGAATCGCAAATACAAATATAATTTATCATCCTGGTACATTGGCACGCTGGCAGATAATTGGATATTTGTACTGGAAGCGTTTAAAGTTGCACCATCTCAATTTAATTGCTTCTCTCGACGTTCGCAGCGACAACTTTGAGAAGTTGGACAAATATTGATGATGGCTAATGGTGCTAAATTATGCTAATGGTTTGCAACATCATTTGGCCTGTGGGTTCTGCAAATTAGCGACTTCATTCATCACTGTGTCTGCCTTCCGAGAGACAAAACACCTCAATGGAAGCGTTTCGTGTTGGGCGGTCTGCAAAAATGACGTCATTATTGGCGAAGAATTTATTTGTGCCATATATTTGGCTAATCTTCAACCATATTTCTAGATATAGTCTACAAAGGAATACATTTTTACTGAGTGAGATCATTTAGGATCATTCCAAGAAGTGCATTTTTGTTGCAATTTTGTTTATAGAAGTTTGACATCAAAATTCGCCATTTTCTGGGATTCCTTGACAAAATTGCTTAGCATTGATTTCTAGACAATTTCATTAGCTTTCATTTAAGATGTCAGCAACCACTGTAGGTTTCATAGGTCAAAAGTTATTCGACTTTTCCTCTGGGGTAACTTTAAAAACCTATTCCAATCTTTGAT
This sequence comes from Aleochara sp. GC000083, assembly GCA_030264555.1. NCBI lineage: Eukaryota > Metazoa > Arthropoda > Insecta > Coleoptera > Staphylinidae > Aleochara > Aleochara sp. GC000083. Next base: position 12,167 of record JARJDZ010005494.1, on the reverse strand, counting down.
TTGAAAGATCTTAAGTAAACCCCAAGTGAGCTCAACACCCAAGGGATCTATACCTCATCAATCGGACTTGAAGTCCTTGGAAGACTGATGACCCTCTCCTTGTTGGACAAATCATCAAACACGAGCAATTTGTACACCAAGAGAAATGTGCAGGAATCACATGAAACAACCCCGAAAAACTCCCCAAAAACAAGTAAGACAAATGTTGGCAGTTGTCAGAGGTTCCACAGTGGCAGACGTCCGAGGAATCTCCCTCCAAAAATAAACATAACCCAACATCACAATGTACAGGGGGGCCAACATGTTGGAAACCTGTACAGTGAATATGTCTTTATTTCGACCCGAAGAGTGTGTGGACTCGACAAACTCGAGAGAGACACGGTCCAACCACGCCTTGGGGCGTGCCACCGCATGCTAGAATGTTGTTGAGCGCGCGGTTCCCTGCAACTTTTCAACCGACATCGGACCAGCAGAAGGGAACCCGACACAAGGAGCCTTATGGAACCACTGCAGAAGCAACGAAGATGCCCTATGTACAGTCCCTGCTGTACGGGACAGAAAAAACAGCACACGGCATTCTTTCACTTCTTTTTCCTCATGCAGCGCATTTCATTATAACCCCAGCCTTATTACATTAGCCCTTAATGCCCTATACAGAAAGACCCTAGGTGCAACCCTCGTACACAGTTTTGCTTCCAAGGTGGGGATGAGCTGTTCCAAGACAATGGTTGTGAGCTAAATGGATCACAATCCGAAGCATAATGTTATGCTGGATGGTTCTGATGAAGAGGAGACCTAAGACCAGGCTGAGGTGGCTGAGTGACCAGTGGAACCGGTGAGATTGATCCAAGTTGACATTTTCGCACCATTGCTTCCAATCGTTCAACCTCAACCCGAACGCTGCAGCTTTTTATTTCGCCTTCATCTTCGGCCCATGAAGGGGTTCATCTCTTGCGGCACCTTTGTTGCTGCCTGGGAACAAAGCGCGATGAAGAAATTGGGCGACAGGGCGACAACTTACAAGCACTAAATGCCTCCATTCGATCTTTCGAGGAGATCGCATGCAGATGCTGCGCATCATCCTGCTCGTCATCAGTGGGCCTCTGCAGGCCCAACATCTCCGTCGGCGGAACGGACGATTCGGATCGATGTGGAGCCAAGCGGAGCACGAAAGTATGTGACAAGATCGGTTAGATGGAGTAACTCTTTGGGGCGCCATCCGAGCGTTATGAATGCGTTTAATTTTTGGACCATCGGCTCGGAAAGTCAAAGGTGCCGCCGTCGGGCGGTTACAACCACAATGAATGCGACTTACTCGAATGCCTTCGCGATGAATGCAAATGGCTCGAACGCGTATAAATTTACCATCGGGCGACAGCCACCGCAATCCGGACTGGAACCGTTATTATTGGCGATGTGCGCGCGCGGTTTTAGCGTGTAAATGTGGCCACTTCTTGTCGGGAATTTAATTAACTTTCCATTTCATTCCGCCATCGTATTCATTTAGTGGTATTGAACTTAATTAAAAATTCTTAGTCGCATGACGTCAGGACTCACAAGTCCCTCTAGTTTAAGGCCTTTTTGTGCAGTACCAATCAAGACCTCAAAACCTGGTTTAGACGGGTTTTATAGGAAATTTAATCTACTTTCTAATGAACTTTTCCCGGTGAAAATCGGACTGTTATTATGGAAGTTATGAGCTGTTTTCTGCAGCTATACAATATGATATCAAACATTACCAAGGCAATGTCCCAAGTTCCATGGCATATTATACTCAAACAATGCAACTTTTTGGAAAACGCCTTCATGGGTCATTTTCACAATTTAATCAGCTATCTTAATTAGCCTGAGTTGTCAAGGTAGGTGCATTATTAACGAAGGGCCTAAACATTTCCCCAGACCATGTCACCTCTACTCAATTCACTGTTACAGCTTATCTTGACTTTCAAGCCCCATACGTCAAAACCAGTCGCAACCTTAATAAATCCAACTTGCCCATGTGGTAGCAAATTTAATCAGCTTTCGTTTGATGTATAACTTCATATAAATTACTCAAAAAACCGGCAGCCGGCCGTACTTTTTCCCAACGCTCGCACCAACAGGTGTCCTCAAAAATTGTTCTTCACTGAAAAGCACTTGTTTGGTGCTTGTAAAATTCGTTCTCGGGCTCAAGTATGTTTGCCAAAATGGATACCCGCATCGTAATCCAAATTAAGTGACATAGGTGTAAATGACGACTACCTACACAGAGATCAAAGATCTTGTCAAGATGCTTTTTTGGGTGCATCTTTTGTCATCCGATTATTCTTCGGCCTAAATGGTCCAAAATTTTTTGCGCTCTCCACCGGCCTTTGTGAGGTTGCAGTTTGTTTTGATGCTGCATGCCCTCTTTGTGGCAGACTTCAACAACACACCGATGGTGATCTGCTCCATCGTCATCGGTGCCTCTTGTGCGCCCTATTTATTCAATCACCACCTTTTCCACCTTTTGAGGCGCACACAGCCAGAAATTCCATAATTAAATTGAATGCGCTCCCGCACTGATATCTTCAATTCTTCGTCGAACCTCGGGTAGATGATGATGATGATGAAGATGTGCGTCGGTCGCATTGTTGGCTCGACAAATGGAAGGCTGAAGACTGAAGACATACGCTTGATGTTCTGTGGGGAATAAGGATGGCAATGCGTGGTATCTGAGTAAGTGGGCTTCTGAATTTCTTTACTCTTTACCCATCCATCGTGAGCATCAGTTGCTTTACTTTTGTGTCCTCGTGTTTGTTCGGCGAGCAGCCTACTCACAGTGTCGATGGCGGCGCCTTTCTTCTTCTTCGGCTCTGTGTCTGCCGCCGTTGGGGGTGCGTACCTTTAAAGGGCTTAAAATTTGAACTTCAATGAGCTTCTCTGTACTGTGTGCCGTTTGTTGGTGCCGAGTTAAACAGATGCAAAGAAAAGGTGAAAATTACGAGAGCGCACGAAAATGTTCATCACGTTCAAGTGGAATCGTTGAATAAAAATCCAAATAAGTCCGTACTGAATGTTTGGATCGTTGAATGGTACACCTCCTTTTAAAGCTGATAAATTTCCTTTTTAAATAGACCATTTTGGGTCTGGGATCTCTTTGAGGGTTTGGCAAAATATGCTGGGAAATTACAAGGGCAAAAAATATTTTCTGGATCAAAAAGTGAGTTTATCAAGGTTTTTATAGATCATTAGATCATCTATCTGAAAATATAGTCGAAACACTTCCAGTTCAAAGAAAACCTCCCAAAAATCGATATCAAAGATGGAGGATTGCTATCTTCGGCCCCCATTTATACTTTCGTGTTTTACACTCATTTTTTGGGCGTTTTATTTTCTCCCCAGTGCGTGCCCATATAAACAGAAGAAATATATGTGTGTGGCACGAGTGATAAGTACCAGTCATCAATCATCGAGTAGAAGAGTCCATCGTATGTGGATGGAATATAACCGAGCAACATTTTGCCAGGCAGAACCCAAAAACAACCCGAAAAAATAGTCTTCCGAAGACATCTCCAGCCCATGGTCCTCACACCAGGTCCACCTTCCTACCTTCTTGAAGACAAAGTGTTAAGGTTTCTGTTACCAACAATGATAGAGGTTTTTGTAATGAGGGGATATTTCTGATAATAGGAAGACTTGTAGAAAGTTGAGGGAACACCCAGTGGAAACGAGGAGGTTCGAGTTCATCATCATCGGCGGTCATCATCGATGACGCTGGTGAACGCCCCAAGCTGTCCGAGCTAAAACAAACATATAATTATGGATATGAGGATATGAGGAGTTGAGGAGCGAAGTTGGTGAAGTTCTTCGTTTGGCACTACGCGTGTTTCATAAAATATAGATTGCCAACACGAGCTGGCCGAACCATGGAGCCACCCCTGGCTTGCTGTAGTGAGTGTGTGGGGCCTGTGTGGTTCTTGTTGGTTCTTCTAAATGTTGTACTCTTCGCTGAAGAACACTATTATTATGTACTCCACACACAAACGCATCCATCTTCGTATCGTACACGATGTCTCAGAGTTAATGCTACACCTTACATGCATCCATCCTCCATCCTCGTCTCTTCGGTCTCTTCGGATGGCATTTGCGCCTGTTCGAAATTTAATTCATGCCAATAAATACCAAAAATTAAAAGATCACATCAGCTCGGTAATTACAGCACGCACGATGCCTTTCGAAAAAATAAAGCAATCATCACGAGCCGACTCATTGGACCCACTCCTTCTCTTTCTATCCGGCTGGTCCGGATGGGTCCCACTTCGAGGACCATCGCATGGGAAAGTCGCGATAAAAACGCGAAGCGTATCAATGAAGATGTGCCCCCCATTCATGCGCTGATGGTGGGCCCATATTGGTCGATCACCGTGCACCCACTTTGGGTGGGCACTTGTGTGTGGGACCTAGTTGTGCGCCCATCGTTTGGGAGGCTCATCATTACGCTTGATTATCGTTCATTAGTCGATGGCCGGTCGTGGAGCAGAGGTCTTAATCGGGAAATATTCATTTGCTTCAATCAGCGAATGCTGTGCGCGCGCATCTATTGCTGATTGCGCGCGATGATGGCGGCACCACCGGCCTGTGCTGGCCACCACAATTAGTTGTGTCATAAATTATGAGCGATCACGATCGGACAAGAAATTGGTGGATTTCTTCGAGCCGCACACGAAGAACGAACGCTCCACAAATTGATGCGCTTCGTCTGCGTAATCAAAGACGAATTAGACGGCGTTGCCAACGAGGAAATCACAGATGGAGGAGCTCATTAGAAAGCTGATTAAATTCTCGGTTCAGATGGCTATCTTTAATTTCGGATGGTGTATGATTTATGTTTGATTTTTAGCGTCGAAATTGGAGATTGTTCATTGAAGGTTTTTGATGACATATTTTGTTTAATCACCGATTACTCATGGTTATTATTATCGAATGTTATCATGTTATATATCGTTGGAAAGCTGATTAAATTTATTTTAAAACGGTTTTATTAGATTTGCTATAATTCATTTATTTCATTGAGAAATCATGGATTGAAATTCAACCATATTTTGAGTGACGATGAAATTTTTTCAATTTCATATGTAATTATTTATCAGTGAAAAACGGCTAATTATTCAAAAATTGATAAAATTGTTTATATATCATTTAAAAGGGAATTTAATTACCTTTCTAACGGCAATTTTGGTTTTTGGATAACTTTATTAGAAATAGATGATTTTTATATTTGAAAATTAATTGGATTTATAACAATAAAAAATGATAAGTTTTATATTACAATGAATTTCACCATTTTGGAAGTATAAATTTTATGAAACAAATATGCCAATGGAAAGGTAATTAAATTCTCTAAATACCACTGGTATTCAAATTGCTTTCATCTTCTTAATTCGATGAAATAATTAGCCTTGAACATGACCAATTGAAGTACCATTGATGAGTTGATTTAACATCTTTTACAAAACCTTCTGGCGTTTTGTTATTATTGAATGAAAATTTGAATTTTTTATTTCATTTGATAGATAATTAAATTATCTTTCAGATTTTCCATAACAAATAGTCAGAATTTAATCTAATTAACAACTTTTTGCGTCTTAAACTTAGTAATCATAAAATTTGCAATTCACTATTTTTTCTCAGTAACTACATTTTACATTTCTGGACTTTTTGAAGGTTGTAATCATGATAAAGAAAAAATTTATACACCTAAATAAAGCTGAGAAGACCCTCTAATAGAATCTGAACTGGCGTTGATCAAAATATCCATTAGAGACGGTGTTTTTCAGTCGTGAAGTTGTGGGTCAAGTTGGGCCAAACTCGATCGACTATATTTGAACAGATTGTGCGCTACCGATTCGCTCGATGGACCCGTCGTTTCTCACATCTTTCCACACGTTCTTTTTTTTCGGCCCCGAAGCCCCTCTCGGTGCGTACGGCTTTATGGGTGTTCAAACATTCGGCAAATGCATAGAAATGTCCATCGGACGAGAGGGAATCCGCGTCGGAAACATCGGCGTGCGGGCAAAGTTGAAAGGCAAAAACAAATATGTACACATGAATTAACCGGCCGCAAACACATTCACAGGCAACCGGCAGCACTCAATTTCCACTCACGAACTGGCGCTTTCATCCGTGCCGCCGCCATCGCCAGCAATTGCTCCAGCTACCAAGGTCGAAGCGAAAAAGTTCGATTTCGATCATAATTAATTAGCCGAATTGCCGCCCCCGCAACGAACCGGACATTCGAGGTACATGCGCAACATGAATTTGGCGTATTTTGGGGCCTATCACATCGATGTGATCTACATTTCTATTCGCGTTTATCTATGACCCATCGAGGGTGGATGCGTACGCCCGGTAGTTCGTTCGATTTGTGGTGTTTTTCGATGGTGTTCAGTGGTTTTCGGATACTTGAATTGTTTAATGGGCGCCCACGTTTCGGGGGCGTTTTATCAATCGATCCGATCGACCCAGAAGGACCCAGGCACAAACACAAAACGCATAAAATACACAAGGGCAGCTCCGAATTGTTCGACAAGCAAGAGGAGGGCATTTTCAGTGGATCGAGTTACAAATGCGTGCCGCAATTATACTAAATGTTACTTCAAAAGCTGCCTTCATGTTTACGCGGCTCGTATCTATTCGAGGGTACGATCCCCGAAAATCTGATAATGGGGAATTATAGCGACTTTATTTGGGTATTAAATGACCTTTAAAGTTTTCAAATATCTCTGACTGTTTTCATACTATAGGGAATTTTCTCTGGTTTCAAATTTGGAAAAAAAAATCCAGGCCCTTGTTTGACCTCTTAATTTTCTAGCAAAAATTATTTTTCCTTACAATCTAACCAGAGCAAATAAAAGGGAATTTAATGTAGTTTTTAAAACTTTTTGAGTTATCCAGATAAGTTAATAAATAAAAAAGTTATTGAAAGTTTTCTGAATATTGTAATTAAATTGAAGTATATTTGTTTCATTTTACAAGTATCAACTTTGAATGTCAATAACTTTAAAAGCATCCAACCTAGAAAATATCCACTAAGATCACGTGACAGAGAATTTAATTCTGAACAATTAACTTTTAAAACATTTTAAAAATAAAGTTTAGTTTAGAAATTACAACACTTTGACTAAAAATTGCCCAAAAAATATTTTTTTTACTACAGGGAGTTACCAGTTGAATTTTGAAAAGTGCTTCAGAGATTTGACACATCTGATACTTTCAGATTTTAGGAAATTTCCTAACGTTTAATTTAATGTGATTACATTTTAAATATTTTTAATATTTCAAAAGTTACAAAAAGTTACAAACACAATTCTATCAAATTAAAATTCTGTTTTGAAGTGAAAATAACTTTTAAGATATGCAACCTTCAGAAATTACTTCAACACCAAGAAACGTAGAATTTATCTATTGTTCGATCAAAGAAATATGACTTAAAAGTTCTAATTAGTTGTAATTCTATGGCAATTTTAATTGACCGTTGACATAGTAGGCGTTTACACAAAACCTCTACATTTAACCTCAAATACCTAGTAATTATCCTTTTTCTCGTAAAGTCGAAATGTCATTTTCTGATACGAAATTTAATGTACTTTCTGCCACTGTTAACTTCTCAAAAATCTATCGACTCAGAAAAAAGTTATGGGAAGTTTTCTGGCTCACAAATTTTTTGCAAAAATTTCATTGTTCATACATGAATTTCTAATCGAATTTTTCCAATTTAAAATCAAAAATGAATTGATTTTTTGCAAGTCTAGGGTTATTTTCGGTATCGTCCTGTATGAGGGACAATTTAAATCGTCGGAATTGCACGTAAAACGAACGAATAGGAAACGAACAAGGCGAATAAATGCGTCATTTATTAGTGAATACACTCGATGGTCGTATATCCGTTCGCCCAGGCGCTTGTTTAGTCGTGTAGGATCGTTAATTAATCGGTCAAAATCTTTAATTATGCATTAGCGTTAGCCCGCGCACACAATACACGTGCAAACACACGAAATGAACACGTACACAAATAGAGCGCACGTTTTTCACACAAACCACGCGCGGCGCTCGCTGCCATTTCCTCCTGCTTCCTTCCAGCATACATTTACATTGTTTCAATGCCGTTCCGACAATGGGATCAATTAATTGTAACCGGTGGATGGCGTGGTCTAAAATTGGACTAATTACAGCCTATACGTTTTTCGGCGTATGTCAGATAAAGGTGAAAAAGAGGGGAAACGAGGAAATTTACACCGCGCCAAGAAAATGAAGGAAATGAAGGAAACACCGAGCCATTAGCATCGTTCCTCAACGACTATAAATTTTTGACATTTCTCTGATTAGTTGGAAACCCTCGCGCAGGGTGGATGAACGAGCATGTCGAAATTAAACGACCAAAACCAAAAAGAATGAGCAAAAAAGGTTTGTGTTTGTTGAGCTGAAAAGGGCCTTGTAACCCGGTGCGCACCGTCCCGAACATAATTCCCTCTAATATACAAAGTGTCCTCCGAAATTTCCATCATTTTCCTTCGACGGTGTCATTTAGATCCTCGAGAATATCCGTGAAGATGCTAGAATCTCTTTTTGTCTTTTTTGGGAAGCTAGACAAGTTATTAGCATAAATTATACGTTTATAACTCGATTATGTTTGGTGTGCCTCTTTGACTTTATGGTGGCGATGTCTTCGGAGGATTCTTCGGCCGCATCCATAATGAAACCGTAAATTCACAGCCAAGCTTCGAAGAGGATTCGAAGAGTGGCGCCCGAGAGTACTCGCGCATGTTGGTTTTGGGGGCCTTTTTGACGCGTTTAATGTCTTCGATGATGAAAATTTATGTTGGGTGCACACACTCTGACTTGGTCAGCAGTAGTTTTTTATTGCGTTGGGTGCCTATTGTTTCAGGCCAGTGTCTGGCGCCCGAGAAGAAATTAAAAATTTCCGACAATTTTTAATTAATTTCGGATGCATGATGGTAAGCGAATTTTGGGGCGCTCTCATAGGTGAACCATTAGACGTACGGTTTTGTAAGTTGGGTGAGTTATAGAAAATTTAGTCAGGAATCTAATGAACTTTTCGGATTTTGATTATCATTAGTTGTTCCAAAGTTATGAGGACTTTTATCAGCTGTTGTCTAAACGTGCTTAGTCAGTCGAGTAGTTCCAAGTTCAAGTTCATTTATTTTATATTTCGAATTAATTTTTCAGTTTGGAAAACTATTGATTAATTGAAAATTTAATTACGAATCAACTACATTTTATTTCAAGTTTAAATTTTGAATAATATAAAAGTTATGACAACTTTTCTAGATCAATGCAATTCGGGGAATATTTCATGAAAATTCAAGTTTCAAGTTCAGCTTCATTTATCTAATATTAATTATTTTATGATTTTATTGGAACTTATGTATATTATGTAGAATTTTATCAGTAATTTAATTTACTTTTCGGATTTTGATTATCATTAGTTGTTTCAAAGATATAAAAAGTTTTGTCAGCTGTTGTTTTAATGTGCTTAATTGGTTGGTAAAGAAGTTCCAAGTTCAAGTTTGAATTTTTCATATTTGGAGTTAAATTTTTTGTTTTCAAAATTTATTGGCAAATAGAAAATTTAAATGCAAATTTATTACTCTTTATATCATATTCAAATTTTGAATTTTTTAAAAGTTATGCAAATTTTTCTGAACCATTGCAAATATTTCATTGTTTCTTTATGAATTAAATTCCAACTTTGAAGTTAATTTTCAGCTACTTAAAATCATTGTTTCAAAATTAAATTACCTGCAATTGAAAGGAAATTTAATACAGAATTTTCTACATTAATCAATATTTGGATCCCCAATTTTGATCCTTGTGAAAATTCGAAAACAAAAAAAAATTTCCACTCTCAGAAAATCTTTGATATTGATTTCCCCAAAAAGGATGAAAAAAATATCGAAAGGACACTCCCAATAGAAAAATCGATAAAATCAATACCAAACCACACATCCACACATCATACAACCACACTTCTCATCTTTGTTTGCCTACCGAAGAAAATTTAATAAGGTCATAAAGAAGCACATTGCACAAGACCGAATTTGACGTGGTGTTGAAAACTGGGCATAGACGACCACGATGACCAAGAAGACCAAGAAGACCAAGAAGAAGAAGAAGGATGCCTCCGGGAAGGCGTGTTATGTCCGATGCAGTGGCGCCAAGGTGGCCACGAATTAAATAACTCTCCGCGAAGAGATTTATTCATGCGGCGCTCCACACTTCTCGACGTCGTCTTCAGCCGGCTCCTTCTTCCTCTCCTCCTCGTGTCGTTATCAGAAGAATTGAAATGCCCATGTTGTCCGCCGATGGCCCAACTCTTTATTATATGTATTCATCTTGTCCGCGCTCGATCGTAAATCGCGCAGCGAGCACTTTTAATTACCGCCACGGAAAATTACATTTATTAAAGTTTATTTAATTGTTTAATGCCATAGCATTACTACACGCGACATGTTGGGCTCTGTATGTGTGTGTGTGTGTGTGCGAGAGTACAATAATCACGTGCACATTATCTGGAGTGCTGTAATGAGCTCGTTGTGGAAATTTATAAATTAAGCGGTTGGCGTGCGCGTGAATTTTGTTTTCGTTTTCATTTCAAATATTGCACTCGAATGCTACATTTTCCATTTTCGAACCGTTGGGGTTGATGCTATCGGCTATCTGTTATCACGTATCGGTATGTAAGGTTGGCGTAAACAGTGGCAACAACATGTCAGATTGTTTGCCAAAGTTATAGTTTACATGTTGTAGAAAGGAATTTTTTATTGATCCCTCAAATTCCCGGGAAAGTATTTTTAGAAATTTTCTTGTAACTTTTTTGTTATCAGAGGTGACTGAAATGTTTAAAAATATTTGTATTGTTTATTATGTACCTTGAAAATATTTATTAGACAAGGTTAGAACTAAAAATCATACAGTTTTTTGGATGATACTAAAGTTTGAGTACTTTTTTTTTTAAAATACTTTTTGCAAATTGTAATATAAAAAAATTTTGATATGAGATATCAAAAAAATTCAATATCAAGAAAATTCCCAATTAAATTCTCTATGAAACCATCTTATAAAATTGAAAAAATAATTCATTTTAGATAAATTTATTTAGATGCAAAAGTTTCATTTTTTGCACATCAGTAAATTATCAATAACTTTTTCATTTTTTAAGATATTAACTTGATTCAAACTTTTGTGAAATTGTATTTACATTTTCTTTAAATAGTCATCAAGGGAAATTTGAAAATAATAAATATAATAGTTGATATAATGGTATAAACTTTGATATAAAAATTGAATTTGAAAGTAAACAAAATTGTTTATTTAAGTGGTAATTACTTTCACAATATAAAAGCTGCAATTTTTTTTTCAAAAACGAATCTATTGTTTATTAAATTCTCTATAATATAGTTGTAAAGAAATTTGGGAAAAATTATATCCAAGAGTAGTTTTGAGCAGTTAAACATTAACTTTGAAATTTCAGGAGTCGAACAAAATTTGCAAAACTTTGGATAACTTTTTTACTATTAAAGTAAGAAAAGAAATGCAAACATCAATGAATTCTGCATAAAATTTGGATTAAAATGATGTATTTCATCCTGGACATAACGCCATCTATGGGAAGCAATGGAAGGGTAAACTCAAAAGTTTCTGTCAAAAATGAAATCACACATATCTCAATCAATTTTCAAGATATTTACATGAACTAAATTGCAAATTTTCTGGAAATTATCCCTAATGATGACTTCCAACTATTATAGGAAAATACTTCACAAACACCGGGAAAATTTTGCAATATATTTCTTGGAAACTTTCTGAAAACTTTTTTGTTGATATCATCATACATGACNATGAACTAAATTGCAAATTTTCTGGAAATGATCCCTAATGATGACTTCCAACTATTATAGGAAAATACTTCACAAACACCGGGAAAATTTTGCAATATATTTCTTGGAAACTTTCTGAAACTGTTTTGCTGATATCATCATAGATGAAAGTTTTGAAGTTTTTCTGATAATTTTTTAGTTCTTCTGATACTTTTTCGAGTTGAAAATCTAGAAAAACATTTTCGCATGGATGCATCCACATCGGCACACATCAACAGCCTTTTGGCCGGTCTGCAGCCGCTATTAACA
>JARJDZ010005488.1:0-13758 GCA_030264555.1 Aleochara sp. GC000083 | reverse complement strand
TTTAATTAAGGGAAAATTGTTAAAGAACAACATTTTCAAAATATTTATCTATAAAACTGCTACACATCAAGGTACTCTTTCTGCCGTCATCAATATTTATTGGTAGTTTTCATATTTAGATTGTTCTCTGATAATGATTATAAATGGGCAATGCAAAATTGTAAACAAATGCATCACAAGTGCGTCAACATAAGTATTTCTTGATTTTATAATGTAGTTTTGCACACGTGTGATATATTCTTTCTGAAGAAGAGTTGACATAATATTCCAATTAGTTTATTACCACTATTTTTTTTGTGACATGTCAAATGTTGTATTAGTGGTATTTGATGACAAAATTTCATGTTTGAATTTTCTTTGGTGAGTGTAGTGATTTATTTCTATCAAATGTGATATAAATGTCATTTGCGAATGTATTCTACTATTAACTCCGTGTGTTTAGTGATCAAAATTGAATGCTATCCACATCTCAAATAAATGATGTACTTTGTTCTAGAAGTAGAAACCTAATTTCTATGGTTTCTAAGGACCCTTTACCAACTTTTCTCCGGCAATGAAAAATGTCATATATTACTGAAAATGTATAACCTTGTAAAATTTTTGTACCACTCGTGCTAAATTATAATTTGCATTTCTCAAACTTAAAATATATTCCCATCACTTATTTTTGTGGATATTATTCAATTTCAGTAGGAAGTTTTAACATTATAAAGTCCGACAAAATAAAATATATATTACCACACAATTTTCTAGCAAATAATAAGTTGTATATAATTAAAAATAGAAATTATATTCTTCAATACCAGGCATTGTATTATTCAAATTGAGTGTAAATTAATGTTTTAATAGTTGACTCTCTATGACTCAAAGCGAATATCCTTATGACAAATTGATATTAATTTCATAGTTCATTATTTTATTTATCCATAGTTACTTTAACGTGCAAAAATATAAAAATATGCGAGGAAACATTTAGATAAAAGATAAACTTCAGCCATGTATGATCCAAGTGTGAAATCACTAATGACAAAATTGATGGTCTAGATAATTCCTAGTAATGCAATTATCTCTAAAATGACATTTACTAATAACACACGAAATCACTTTACGAAAAAATTATAAATGTTATTAGGGTTGCTCATTTAGTCATTCAATTTATATATTAATGTGTAATTTTTTTTAATGTGCTGAAATAATGAAAGCTATTGATGGCCATTTTTTTATATCAAAGACCCCCAAAAATACTAAAATTATTTAAAATAAGGTATACAGTTTTTTGCAAGGTTGGAAATATTACTATCACATTTGAAATTTGTGGCATTTTGTATATTAAACAAAAATATTTTCTACAATAATTCCAATTAAAAATATTAATGTCTGTTAAATGATCGAGTCATTCTATTTGCGTTAGATAATTACTTTAGATAATGTTTTTACAATTTTGCGGACATTTACCGTAATCTCATCCAAATCTCTAGATAGATACAAAGGAATTACTAGATTGGATTAAAATCGAGACTTTGATATTTTAGGAACCTTATCTTTGAACGGAAATACTCCAATCGTTATGGGATTATGAATATTTTTATAAAATAAAAACATTTTACAAACATATTAGACTTTATACATAGTTTCACTATCAATTTATCTACTAAAACTTTTGGTGCAATTTTTTTTTCAGTTAATAATAATTTTTATTTCGATAGTATGAAATGATTTAATTAACATAATTATGAAATAGTCTAATAGTCTCATTGACTTGGTGCGTAACGATCATGTTTCACAAAAATAATACTCAATTTTCGCGAGTTTATAATGGCATTTCGCACATCTGTCCTATACGACGTTTTTTTTCTAGAGTACAGTTGGTACGATGGTTTAAAAAGCTAGGAAATCCAAAATTGTTACATTTTTTGATATAAATAAAAGGTATTCGTTTTTCCACTTGTAGAATAAAGTACATCATTTATTTGAGTTGTGGATAAACTTCAATTTTAGATTACTACATACATAGTAAATACCGGAAGATGAATTGATTGAATTAAATTTTATATACTCAATTTGTTCTCTTAGCTTTTATTTATAAATTATTATTGCGGTACGTCAAAGGATGATATTTGTAATCATTTGTTTAGATAATGGAACGGACATGAAAACGTCCTCACCTGATTAAAAAGCATTGTAGATTATAGTACGAAATATAAATGCCAAACTCCCAAAAACTCAACCAATCAAATCAATCAAATAACAAAAATATACTATTTCGTCATTTTTTGAGTCTACTTTGATGTAAACCTACAGCTAAAATATTTGGATTATTTTTTAATGCCATATTTATAGATTAATCTAAATTCATTAATTAATTTCTGTTTCCTCTGCATTGAGGATTTTCAAGACAGATTTCCGCAGTGATAAATGACAATGATTTCAATGAAAAAACTATTACAGTTTCTTTTCTCTCTTCAAACAAATAGTAAAAGTAATAATTAAGATTGAATAAATCATGTCAGGAAATAGGTGACATCATTGCAAACAAATTATTAGTTAAATGTTAAATTTTTTTTGGTGGTTTTATAATATTAAACACGACTGATAGTATACTGATGAAGTGGGTAATAATTTCGCTTTCAATTTGAATAACCAAATGCCAAAAACAAGTTCTGCGCGCCAATCTTGTAATTTGCAAATCATGATAAAAGTAGGTTTGTGAGTTGTTTGTATCACTAGGAAGTAGTAGGTAGATTATACAAGCGCAAATAAATAGCAAAGAAGCATGCGTATTCATATTCGCATTGATTTCGAGGCGATTCAATCCTCTTGCAATGCTCAAAAGACGAATGCAAAACTAGTCTCACATTATGCAACGCGAAATTTCTAATATAATCTTAACATGACGGCTTCATAATCTAACCATAAATAAAAAGGAGTGTCAAATTCAAGAATTCAAAACCTGATTGTATCAGTCGTATGCAGATCGCAATATTCATGTAACCGCTATAGGTACTTTCAATTTCCAACGCGGAATTCCTGACCAACACAATGCAAAAACTGTAGGATCTTCATATTTGTTATATCATTACTGAAAACAATATTGGTACGATTCGAAAAGAGCAGCAAGGAATCAATAATCGTGATATTTGTTACTGAAAGGTCAAACTTATTAATAATTCTATTTATAACAAGTTATGAATTATTTTAGAAATAGAAACTGGAAAGTGTGGTTTTCAAAAGTTAATCGATATGCTTTCATGCTTTAATGCTTTTTGGGAACATTAACGAACAATTACGTCGAATAAGAATCAAATTAGATAATAAAAGTGCTTTCAAATTGATTTCTTATGCAATTAGCTATCGTAAAAAGTAAAAGTACATTTACCCACTATTTATTATTACTCTGGTATGTGCGAGCTTTTTATGCGGAACAGAAAAATGTAACCTTGATTTTAATGTAATCAACAAGTTTTTTTTGATTAAGCTTACTTGTTGCATTAATAATTACTAACAATGGTTCGTAATTGTTCAGCCTAGATATAATAATTTACAAATTCTTGAAGTCTTGTTTGGGAATGAAAAATTTCATATCTAATCTTATGCAAATTTGTATCCAAAATATTCCGAAGAATATATAACCTGTCATATTTCTTGTGCCTTATATTAATATTTGTTATTTGTTTGTTTCAGGAATATTTGGATATATTAACTATCTGACTCCGAAGAGTCGCAAGGAGATTCTAGAACTGCTGGTCAATGGGTTGAAGCGTCTTGAATATCGCGGCTACGATTCTGCAGGTAAAGACTCACGATCGTAAATATGAAGAGGGAATTTCAAATGTCACGCAGGCGAAACGTGCTCTCGAACAACCTGGCAACAAGACCAGTGTTTGTTTGCCGATGCCGTACCAAACTTAATTGTTTGCCACGTGAATAAATTTCCGATCGTTTTCTTCTAGGTGTGGCCATCGATGCGAGCGACAATAAAGACGTTGCCCTCATCAAGAAGCCTGGTAAAGTCAAGTCCCTCGAAGATGAAATCAACAAACGTAAGTACTTCATGCACTTCGTCAATGACTTATGAAGTACATTGATAAAAAATGGTACAAAAATCTAATGAAATGTAATCTACTTTTTAGGTAGCTCCGAATTGGACATGGATGAGAAAATCGACATCCATTGTGGTATTGCCCATACTCGCTGGGCGACCCATGGTGTACCAAGCGAAACCAACTCGCATCCTCAGCGATCCGACGAACAGCACTCCTTCGTTGTGGTGCACAATGGCATTGTCACCAATTACAGAGAAGTGAAAGTTTTCCTCGAAAACAAAGGCTGCCGCTTCGAGAGCGACACTGATACGGAAATCATCGCCAAGCTGATCCATCACTTCTACAAGCAGCATCCGAATTATTCCTTCCGCGAGCTCGTCGAGAGCGTAGTCCAACAATTGGTACTAAATTCAAAGCCTACGCATGAAAATATCATTAATACATTGTTTTTTAGGAGGGAGCATTCGCTTTGTGTTTTAAATCAAAGCATTTCCCAGGCGAATGTGTTGCTACACGTCGAGGATCACCACTCTTGGTTGGCATCAAAACAAAGACCCGTTTGTCGACCGATTATGTTCCAATCCTCTATGGCAAAGGTATATTATGATAAGGCCATCATTATTTGCCATTTTCAGATCACTACGCACTCCCCAGGATGATACCCACGAAAATCTCACATTCTCAATAAACATTGCACGATTAGGTGAAGGTAAAGTGCTTGCCGTTTGATTAGTTTCTTGGGAATTAACAACTATCTGTAACTAATTTTGTATATACTGCTTGAATTAGTTTCTTAATTGACTAATCTATTAATCCTAATCAAGAGCACATAAGAGACCAATTATTTCTATTTACGAATTGCGAATCTTAATCAAACTAAATTTTTATTCATTCTTTAATTCATTTACCAATAATGCATTTATTTTTTTTTGCATTCGCAATGAATTCGTTTGTCTAATCCAAAATAATTTTTGTTTTTACTTTCTGGTATTTCTAAAATACGATCCCCAATGATGTATTCTCTATCTTGCATGGAACACAGACGAGACACCAATAACACCCACAGGTATTGCATTACTTTTAATTCTTTTTTTTTTGTTTCTACTATTTACCTAGTTTTATTTTACGAATTTCAAACGTGAATTTTTGGCCTCAAAGTTAAAGTCAAGCTAAATGTGCCTTGATTTGTACATTTTTACCACACAAATTCTACACTTGTTTGTTTTCTTTTAGTTTACCGGCTTTTGTGTTGTTTTATTTATTTATTTTTTAATTGGAGTTACAACGCATTTTATCTAGAGTGTAATAATGTTGTTCTTGTGTTTGTCTTGCTGCATTGTATTCATTTGTGTTTTTTGTTTTTTGCTATTTATCTGTTCGCTCAATGCGCAAAACGGAAATGCCACGTTTTGTAGAACCTGCTGACAACGCGCACTCAGGTATATGAAGTATTTTTGTTTTCATTTCTTAAATGCTAATCGTAGTTTAATTTGCATTTGCTTCCTAACATGGAGAACATCAAACACTCGCATGTGAGTTTGCTTGCGATTGCAATGTGATTGCAAGAAAATGTAACTCGTTTGTGTATCATTCGACGGTAACACACCATGAAGAATGATATGAAGAATGTCATGGTAGGTAAGTTCCCACAACAATCACAATCATCACCATCCATTCATCTTGGTGTTGGTGCGTGTGCTTTTCAATTTTTCCAGAATAAATGTGACAATTACATTATACGTTGATAAATTGCAATATCAAAATGTCGGAATTCATCAGACATCTTGTGATAGCAAGTCTTATAAACATGTTGTTACAAATCAATTGTCATTAAAATATTATAGCTTAGTTAACGACTCAACTGAAAATTTATCAACTTATAATTAATCATTAAAGCGCAAAAACATGTCAGCAAGCAAAGTTCTGTTTTTGTATAGAACATCGGCCGCATTTGCGCGACATTCCAGTTTTGCCACGTACCGAATCAACTTCAGAATTCCAACCGCTCGAGGACAAGGAAGTCGAGTACTTCTTCGCTTCTGATGCATCCGCTGTTATTGAACATACCAATCGAGTTATTTATTTTGAGGTGAGTAACATCAATTGGCTCTACTGAAAACAATCTTAACTAAGTTATTTTTCAGGACGATGATGTAGCAGCAATTAAAGATGGCGCCTTGAGTATTCACCGACTGAAGAGGTCGATGGATGATCCTCACTCGCGCGAAATTACAACCGTTAAGATGGAATTGCAACAAATCATGAAGGGCAACTACAGTTTCTTCATGCAGAAGGAAATCTTCGAGCAGCCCGAATCAGTCATTAACACAATGCGTGGACGTGTCAACTTCGAATCCCAAGTACGCATTCGAAATCCAATAAGATATACAGTTGCTAATGTTTTCTGATTGCAGTCGGTGATTTTGGGTGGCATCAAAGAATACATTCCCGAAATTAAGCGCTGCCGCAGATTAATGTTGATTGGATGTGGTACCAGTTACCACAGCGCAATTGCAACGAGGCAATTGCTTGAGGAATTGACCGAATTGCCTGTGATGGTCGAATTGGCCAGCGACTTTTTGGATAGGACCACTCCGGTCTTCAGAGATGATGTTTGCTTCTTCATTTCTCAGTCAGGTACACATTACGTTTTCATCAACTTGTTGTTAGTCTCATTAACGTTTAAATATTTCAGGCGAGACGGCTGATACGCTGATGGCATTACGTTACTGCAAGTTGCGCGGCGCCTTAATTGTTGGCATAACGAACACGGTGGGAAGTTCAATTTGCCGCGAATCGCATTGCGGTGTGCATATCAACGCTGGGCCCGAAATCGGCGTCGCTTCGACGAAGGCGTACACGAGCCAGTTCATTTCGCTGGTGATGTTTGCACTGGTTATGAGTGAGGATCGAATTTCCTTGCGGCAACGACGCTTCGAAGTATGTACTCGTCGAGCAACTGATACGATCAGACATTATTTTCGTATTCTGAGAAGTCGGCGAGATGGATTGACTAATTTGTAATTTCAGATCATCCAAGGATTGCAGAATCTGCAGGAGCAGATTCGCGCTGTGCTCAAATTGGACGCGAAGGTACAAGAGTTGGCGAAGGATCTCTATCAGCAGAAATCCCTGCTCATTATGGGCAGAGGATACAATTTCGCGACGTGCCTTGAGGGCGCTCTCAAAGTGAAGGAATTAACGTACATGCATAGCGAGGGAATTATGGCCGGGGAGCTCAAGCACGGACCGTTGGCGCTGATTGATGATCAAATGCCTGTCCTCATGATCGTAATGCGCGATCCCGTCTACATTAAATGCATGAACGCACTCCAACAGGTAATTGCAGCATTGACACCGACTGGAATAATTCTGACGCGATCGTTTAATGCCCTTAGGTGACAGCGCGTGATGGCCGCCCGATTTTGATATGCGAGGAAGGCGACGCCGAAACGGCTGAAATGGCGTCAAAGAGTCTGGAGATTCCGAAAACGGTCGATTGTCTCCAAGGCATCCTCACTGTCATTCCATTGCAACTGCTGAGTTTCCATCTCGCCGTTTTAAGAGACTGTAATGTCGATTGCCCGAGAAATTTGGCAAAGAGCGTTACTGTTGAATAATCCGAACTTATCTCGTTTTCCGCATTTACTATCCGTTGAAGCGTCCCTTAACATATATATGTAAACATGTTCATAATTGGACATGCATCTACTTAAACATTCGCATGCAATTTGTGGAGATTCAATGTTAATTTGTTCTTTTGTAATTTGTATATTTCGGAAACAAAATGTAAAATTTATTAATTAGGAACTTATTGTTGGCTACATACGATTATACTATCGCATGGAAATATTTTATATCTGTGAGAAAAATATATAGTTTTATGTAAACCCAGGATGGTTTCCTCGGTTTTCCCATCGCCTTTATTTGTGCGGGCAGTGAGTTGACGAGTCACTCGAGGAAGGTTCGCGCAGGCGTTCCGCGAATCGCGCGCGCGTATTGATTAATGTTCAACTTAGTTAAGACCAATTTAAATTCCAACGCATCGCAACGACCTATACCCGAGTTGAGAGTATGCATTCGATCGGCGAGAACGAAAATACATAGTAATAACGGGCCGAATCATCGGGTCCGAATCCAATGTCCGCTGGTCGGTCGGATGTCGTCTAGCCAAGTTTTGGGCGAAAACTTGGCGATAGGAGTAGATGGCACAAATCCGGAATTTCGGCAGTGGCCGCTAGACGGAGTGTCGGCTCGTCGATTTAATCGGCAATTGCGGGATAGCTCCGCGCATGGATTATGGAACGCTCGCTCGCTCGCTCGGCCCGATATGCCGGATACCCAATCGAGCAGCGAGGAGTCGGCCCGAGTCGACAGCACACAGCGACAACGCCAGCGACTCTTTTGCGCTGCTCTAGTGGCCGGTGTGTGGACGGACCGAATTGCGCTTGTGTAGTTTATTAGTAGTCGAACGGGAAACGCCGCGTTGTTGTTCGCCGTTTCGTCGGAGGCGAGATAGATAGATAGCTAGCAGAGATTCTCTCGCGGCCGCCGTGATCGCCGGGGCTGGAAGCAACCCACCGCCGACCAGACACCGCCGGAGACGACTTCGGAACAACAAATAATCGCCGCTGCGCCAGTGGCATCGTCGGTCGCTCGCCCAACTAGTGGATTATTTTGCTCGCGCGGATTTCCTAGCCGTTCGAACGACTCGATGAGCCAGTGCGTTCTTTGATTGCCCAATAATATCCACATCCATTGCGCAAAGCGGACCAGCAGCGGATCCACGCCGGGGCCGAAGAAGTCGCAGCGCGCTCGCTCGTCCGGACCTGAAGCACGGGGGCCCACTCGAAGGACTACACGCGACCCTTGGAAACCCTTAGATTTCCCAACTCAGGATGGCGGTGCCCGTCGCCTGTACGCGCTTCAGCGACAACTACGATCTGAAAGAGGAGCTTGGCAAGTAAGTACACCCCACATTACATTGCTACCCCTGGTGGCTCGCTGTGCAATATTGGTGGATCATGGATGGAAAACGTTGTGTGCATGTCATTTTTCGTCATTTTCTAAATCTTGTTGTGCGTTTCGTCCGCGATGCGAGCGAACTCTAAAAATAGCCGGCGCAAAACCTGCGCGCACTCAACAACTTCGCTCCGCTACTCCAATTCTTGACGCTCTAGTAGCCTATCAAGACATTCGTGGGGTCGAAGCAGAAACTCCTCCGCAATTAATTAGCCCTGTTTGGAGCTGGTCGGTTGTGCTGAAAGGGCTGGAGGAAAGTAGGTGTCGCGTCCAGATTGGCACACGTAGCATGCTCGTGGTTGCATGATAATTGATGCCAGGTTTTTCACTACTCTCGCCGCCTCCGTACTACAACCACACCGGCGGCCAGCCCGGTCGTACGCACGAGCATGCGACGACCACAGGCAGAGCCGCCGTAAACGCGGGACCCACTCGGATATCTGCATTGCATGGAGAAAATCAATATGGGACGTCGGTGTCGGCTGGTGGCTCGGCGGCTCAACCCCTCGCTGCCGCCGTTCCCGAGTCGCGTCGCGGCGCGTCCTGCCTCCTGGACGTGTGTCTGTGCGTACCGTACGGCCATGCCGCCTCTTGCCATGCCCGACATGCCCGATGTTTCCTCGGTTCGGGCTCGCGTTTGCGTGTATGCGCCCCGCCGTCTCCGTCGCGGCATTGCCGGCCACCGAAATACATTACGCACACGCAAAATATCAACGCACACGCCGAGCCTTCGAGCCTAAATGTGCAATCGCATGGCTACATGATGCTAAACAACTAAACTCTCATGCCATTTTATGTGACAGGTGGTTGTAGGTCCACATTCGCCTGTTCAATTCCACAAAGATTTGCTTCTTCCTTCTCCGCTTGCCGTTCTCATATTTTTAGGTTAGCGCTGACAACTTGACGAATCCATTATGATAAGATGGCTTAATCTCTGCAAGAGGATGATGAATATTATTTATGTGTTCACTTATTCCCGTTCTACCAGCTACTCTGTTTATAAACATCGATTATTTAATGTTGTTACCTTCTTTTGCGTTTCTAATTTTTGTATCTTATTCACTTATCCACCTATGTCGCAATTTATTTCACTAATCATGCACTAGAAACTAGAAAATTCCACTTTTGATTATAATTGAAGCAAGGATAAAATTAAGAGCAAAAGTTATCCTTTCTCAGTCAGCTGATCGTATAACCGTAGATAGCGCCACCATCGGAGATTTTGTAAATATTGTTTTTTATATCTGTAAAAATATTGACCTAAATTGCAGTTGTAGTAATATAATTACAAATATACGTAATTTTTGAGTTCCTTATTAAAACACTGAAAGAAATTAAATTAGAATTAATTAATTATAATTTATTTTCTTCTTAAACAGTACTACCCTCTCTGTGAAGGACTATGAACTAAAACCATCGAAACTAACAGTGAGCGAATCGTTACACACCCTGTCTCCCTCCCTGGTATAAGAGTATTATGAGAAATTCCGCGGATTTCATTATGACAGAAAAATATGATCCTTACTTGCTTGGAAACAATTTCACATCCGACGAATTCATATGACTTTACAAAGCTGCGCCCCCCGGTGATTTCTGGGAAAATGGATGAAGTAATGGGCGTAAAATTTCTACGAAAGGATCATGATGAAATGTCAACGACAGCGACCTAACCTCAAAATGAAAACGCCAGACGTAATAGCTAAAACGAAATAAAATTTGCCTGTAAAAGATATTTGCCTTGCTTTGCTTAGGTTGCCATTATAAGGCAATTTCTTCATTATTTATAAGCCATCAACATGTTTATTGTTGCGATGGAGTGAAAGCTTTGTTTTGTATAAGTGATTTTTACGAGCACTCATTCGCTGATTTGCCGAACCAGCCCGAACCGTTTTAATAGCCCGATTGTCCTATATGTTGATAAGAAACTGATTGTTTTGTGCACATATTTTCGATATGACGAGCCTCGCAGGGTACAATTTGAATTGGGGTGGTCTGATTTATTACCGTACAAATTTACTGTTCGAATAAATACTCATTTGCGCCATTTGCATGCAATTTATGTGTGCAGCAAATGCGTGCACTAACGATACATCCATTAATGTGCATGTTCACGCACGAATTTAGCGTTAATCTTAGGGAAATTTACGGCCGGTTTTACTCCAGACATAATATTATCGCTGTTAATAATCATCAATTAACATATTTACCATTTGTATGGTAATAGTACCTAACCTAACGTAACCTTAAGTTAGTTCTTCTATTGAAATGCAGGCGGAGAAATGCTCGAGTTATTTGCATCTAAATAACAACATAACCTCAGATTATGACAGTTGGTGCCATTCATGACATCCAAAGAATGTCAACTAATCTAAATAATGAAAACATGGCTGTACTTCGGGCTTGAATAACTCGGAGAGCGAGTAATGTAAGGAATGCCGGTGCTAACTCTCCTCGGGAATGGCACAATGCGGCGGAGAGGTATTGGAAGTTGCTTTGTTTAATGCGCGAACGAAAGTTGTCCAACTGTGTTGTTGGTGTTATCGGCGCGCATATCGCGAACGCAAGATAATGTCACCGAATACACACACAGCGTGCGAGCTCGGCGTATATTTATTTGCGTAAAAATATCTCCGCCGCCTTTCGGCCCGATTCCGAATAACAAACACGGCAGCGCGGCCACCGATTTTCACATTTCACATGCACAGATGATATTATGTCATTTATTTTTATACGGAGATGCGGCGAGTTTGTGTACATAAATGACGCGCAGAGTGGCAGCCAGCCTCCAAAAGAAGCCTGTTCTCTTCCCGATAGGATCGGCGCACACATATTCGTTGTGTGGTCGGGATGTTTGGTTCGAACATTCTCGCAACATCCTGCCGCATGGGATGGATGAAAAAGTTTCGTGTAAGCTTAAGATTCATGCAATAAGTTCAGGCAGGCATGCAAATCATGATCAAGCATGGTCAATTGCAAGCATAGAGTTGCAAGTGAAATGTCAACTGATGTGTTTACATATTTCGATAGTGTTTTGTCGAGTGGTGATTGTTTAAATCAAGTATAGATGGCGATTTAGGGACAACCAAGCAAGATTAGCGTTTCCGGTAATGACTTTGTTGCTTCAGATGAAACGAATCATTAATTTTAATTAGGTTTTTCATTTAAAGTTTATTTTATGATTATCAACGTTCTGGTAGAAAATTGGACTGGTAAATTGAATCCAGGGGGCGTTGTTCAGTCATAATATGGCGGCTTCTTTTTCCAATAGTGGTAATAAGTATAAAATGCAATTCAGATAAATAAATTGTAATTCATCGATGAGCTAATGTAGTTCAGATTTGTTATATGTAATGTAATTCAGTTTGCAATAATTGTAATTCAGATTTGGTAAATATAATTGAGAAAGAATAAGTTTAATATCAGAAACAGCTAAATAAATTTCAGATTATCAAACGTAATTGAGAATACATCAAATGAAATTCAGAAGAGTTCAAATGCAAATCAGTTTAGTGCCACTCTTTGTTAATTAATAATTAAGTTTTCTGAATATTGACATTAGTACTGCAGCAGTAATTATCGCTCAGCTAAATCAACTTATTCAATGTTAGTTGCTGTAAGGCTTCCTGCATTTCAAATGACAATTTCTGAATTAATTTTCAGGATACGGAATTACATTAATAGCATTCTGCTTTCCGAACTACATTATAAGATCTACAATATGCTGTTTATTTTGCAACCGCCAGCCTTTTTTGCCTGCGAAGTTTAACAGTTCTCACACTTTTTAAAAGGAAAACAAAGTATACAAAACGGAACGAAATCAAAAATTACTTATAGATCATGATGCAAACATTATATTTGTAAATTTCTTTACTCTAAAAATGTACTTAAGGCCATAACATCTTCTAAGAAGCTAAATCTTGGTCCAAATGGTTGCATAACATAAAATCATAATAATGATAACTCAATTAGAGATTGATTGTTGATCAATTTTGAATGTATAAATAGATTTAAGAATTTGCAATCTGAAGAAATATGATATCTCTATAATTGCAATTATTTACTTCTTGTAAATCAGTGCACAAATAATTTGAGAGTTATGACATGTTCTACTGAAATATACAACCCTTAACAAATTAACTATTTGACAGAAAAAAATTCTGACTAATGTTTTGCACCATTAGTGGTTCAGCATCTCTACAAACATAGAAATATTGCAATTTGTTTCACGATAATGGCGCCACTCTTTGTATTGCCTTATTGGATTTAACTACAATATGCAACAAAATTTTTAAAAAGGTTTGTTAAATGGAAAAAAATAGATTTTATAAAAATGGTCCAAGAAATTACCAAATCTACAATTCTAACCACAATTTCTGATATGGCATGTCAAATGACATTTGAATAATATTTAATTTTAGCTTATTTGTGCATATAATGTTGCATTTCCTATGGGTGTTTTTAGTGAAAAAATTGAATATTTTTCACTTGTCCAATCAGTGACGTACATTTTTCTACAACTGGAAAAAATGAATACTTTTTTTTTCTATAAGTGGAAGAAATGCTATTGTTACTAAGGTATCAAGATTTTAAGGTTTGGCAAACATAATCATAATGTGCCAGCTCAAACGAAATTCTGACGATTTAATTATGACATTTGAAATGTCATATCAAAAATTGTGGAAGTAATTTTGGA
>JARJDZ010005487.1:0-10783 GCA_030264555.1 Aleochara sp. GC000083 | reverse complement strand
AATCGAGTCGCCGTGAAGTAAAGACGAAAATTGTGCAGTTTTTTCTATAGTTTTTAGTTATTAAAGTTTTTAAGACATCAGTGTATTTCCCTCATTTCCCACCTTCACCCCTACAATATGCAGAAGACATTGAATAATGTATGTAAACTTAAAAAATCGTTTACACTTTGGGGTTAAACATCCTGTCCTCGATGAAATTTTCAGAAATGTGTTGAAATATGTTTTGAATTTATAAACAAAAATATGGCTTTTTTATATCGTGTCTTTTTTGTTACGAAATGAAAAAATATGGAAGCAAGAATCAAAAATTTAAAGAGTAATCTAATATTCATTCAAAACTATTGGATGATTTTCCAGAGGACAATTGTGAGTGAAAGCAATAAAAATTACTCCGAACAAATGCATCTTCAGAAACCAAAATAAAATTGTTTTCAAACCAATAAAATGAAAATAAAAACAAGAAAGCTATGAATAGAGCAATCATTGTGCGGGATAAATTTATCCGTTTTACATGTGAGACAATTAATTGAGTTATTTCTGGTGGGTCGTCTTGCAGTGCCCACAAACACGAAATGCGAGCAGAAGAAGTGCATGGAAACGTGCCGGCTTTGGTGGAAAAGAGGCGAACAAAACCCAATTCGTTCCGAACGGAAAATGGGAGTTTTCTAGTTTAATTGTCGGCGCATTTGCGTCGTAATGCGCTAAATAAATATAACTTGAATGCTTTTAGTTGTGTGCCACATTTGTCTACGTCTCCAACTTTACTTTGAACGCGAACGGGATGACACAGGCCGAAAAATCTCACAACAAGACAAAAGCGATGTTATTGTTTGCACGTTCGTGGCAGGATTTGGAATTAACTTTGGATTGCATCATGTAAATAAAATCATGGTTTGATCTGATAAAAATTGCACGAGAAGATTATTAGAAAGGTATAGGACTGATTGGAAAATTATGGAAAAGGTGGAAAAATTCAATAGTGTTCCAAGGTTTTAAAGTTTACTATTTTCTCTCAAGTTCAGCTTTTTCTCAGCTCAACTGTTTAATTTATTGGAACTGTAGAGAGGAATTTGTAAGCGTTTATAAGATATGTCAAAAATTATCATGTCAAAACTTTGAGAATTTTGGAATTAGCAATAAAATTGAAAATTGTCACTTATCAAACATTTTTTCATGTCTTTTTTGAAATTGTATGGTATCATTAGAACATCTTGGGAACTAATTAACTCGTCGTCATCCATTATCATATTAGCTTACAAAAAATATAAATTATAGCTAAAAAACAAGTTCCTAAACTTGTTCATCCTTCGAAATCACTATGCTAACAGTAGTTAAAGAATTGGGACCTAATTTTCATGTCAATTCCAGTTCCAGTATCTTCACTGGTAGCTGATGAATGAAAACCTAAATGATGAAAATCTAAATGAAACCATAGATACTTTTTGGGGCGGATTTGGTTTTGGATTAGATAGTACGTTTTCAAATTATTTATTTCTGACTTTAATTTCAAGTCTTCTGCTTTCTTTCCTAGCTTATATTTCAGAAAACTATCAAGGATTATCCATTAAAACCTTGGAAACTTATGATTTCAAATCATAGACATAAATCTTCGTCAGCAGAATTAATCTTTAGCAGAATGCTGTTTGATGATATTTCTTCCTTTTTGACCCTTTGACCTTAGTTTCTTCAGACGAATTTTCTGGCTTCTATAACAGAAATTTACCAGGTACTATCCTTCAATAAGATCCTCTAGTAGATCACAATTCAAAGTTCAAAAAACGATCAAATTATATCAGATTTGTAAATTCCCTCAAACTAAACAAACTATCAGTTGTACCAAATACAAGTTCCTTGTCTACTAATAATTATCCTCTCTTCCGCCATCATTCAGCACCATTATCATAACACTTTACACATGGAAGTGAATGAAATTATCGACGTAAAATAATATGACAACCGGTTAGATGACTCTCAGTGAGCCCCTAAAACTGAAACTCCAGACTCTTCATATCCATGATCTTGTTTCCACGCCTGAATACCAAACCTCATACGTGAAGTGCTGCTGGCAGATCCATTTCGTTCCATGGTTATTCCAACCGAAAAGCAAGCAAGCAAGGCATCCACGAAGCGAGGCGGCATCAAGTAAGTAAATGCAATGAAACCCTATAGCCCTAGATGATAATGTCTTATGCAAGCAAGCAGCGCAACCAATGCTTGTGGTGTTGATTTTGGTCGCGTCGAATCCGCGCGCTATCTTTCCTGCGACAATGTACCCGAATTTATGCCGTAAACCTTGCGTGTGCATGCAGCGCGGAAGTAAAGCCAAAGACCCACTTAATCCATGAAATAATAATACAAAGGAAATCTTCATTAATGCCGCATCCAGAGTGTCTATATCTAAAGTCATAGACGTGTACATGCGGGGGTATTAGCAGCACGACGAAGGGTATCACAACGATACAATGAAGATTCTGCATGCATGAAGAAGATACAGTTAATGTCTCATGTACACCAAAAGCGCCGAAAGCGAACGCGCATACGAATGAGCTTTGTTCGACTCCCTAGTCTGGATAATTGTAGATTATTTTCGAAAGGAAATTGTGTGAGGTGCTTGTTATCATTCTTATCTACCGAGGCAGAAACGGGAAATGTTTCAAATGGGAGATCAAGTTTTTGGAATTTATTTGCTTTGTGATACCAACATAAGCCAAATGTTTCTACATTGAAATATCAAATATCTAATATCAAATTGAAATATCAATATTCTTGTGTTCCATACTGAAAGAAAATTTATTTCACTCTTGATATTCTTGTAACTACTGAACAACAATAAAAATTGGACCTTAAGAATAGAAAATTATGTAAGGTGCTTGTTATCATTATTATCTACTTGCAGAAATGTGGAATGTTTCAAATTGGCAATCAACTTTTTGAAATTTATTTGGAAAATAATAAATGTTTCCAAAAAATATCAAAGACACTTGTTTTTGGAATTTATTTAGTTGATGTCATACTTTTTTTAATTTTTATTCTTGTACTACATACTGAACAAAAATTTATTTCACTCTTGCTATTCTTGTAACTACTGAATAACAATAAAAATTGGACCTTAATAATAGAAAATTATATAAGGTGCTTGTTATCATTCTTATCTACTTGCAGAAATGTGGAATGTTTCAAATTGGAGATCAGCTTTTTGGAATTTATTTGGAAAATAATACCACTCAGGCCAAATGTTTCCAAAAAATACCAAAGACACTTCTTTTTGGAATTTATTTAGTTGATGTCATACTTTTTTTAATTTTTATTCTTGTACTCCATACTGAACAAAAATTTATTTCACTCTTGTTATTCTTGTAACTACTGAACAATAATAACAATTAAGAATAGAAAATTGTTGTAACCTACAGCTTTTGGAATTTATTTGGTAAATGATACCAATACAGACAGACCAAATGTTTCTAAAAAATATCACAGACACTGTTTATAATTTTCTCTTCTTGTATTTCACACTGGACAGAAATTTTGTCTCTTACTATTCCTCTAACTTCTTGAACAACAATAAAAATTAGACCTGAATTAAACCCATGAAGAATAGAACATTGTAGCTCTCATTTCGTCACACTTTATTTAACTTTTTTTGATTTCCGTCTTATCTGGATGTCTTCACTCCTCCAAAATTGATGCGTTACGTCTGCCTGCATCCTCCACGTTGCCATCATTCTTCAATAGTGCATTACACGCCTTGAAGAAATTGAGCCAGATAAGAAGGTAAATATCATGTCATCATCAGTACACAAACACCAAACGCTGAAGAAAAAAAGTCGAATGAAAGTCCCCCTCGTGGGGCACTCTAAAATAAACGATCGTCTCGAATCAACACCTTATTTATTTATCCAGCAGACAAATTTAGGGTTAAACATCTCCTCCATTTCTTCGCCTTCGTCGTCGAGGTGGTTTCCATCGAATCCAGAACAAAAAGCACCATTCATATGCGAGTGTAGACAAAAACTATTGCTTCGAGTTGTTTAAATTTCCTGTTTTATCTCCCATGTTTACATCCAACCATGTGCGCAACGTGCTATACTTTTGGATATTGGCTGCGGAGGTCGATGATGGTGGTGTTGATGTTTGATGATGTCGTTCGACTTTTAGTGTGTTTCCAGCCGAGCTGAAGTGGACCCTTCGTGAAGTCTACAACAACTCGTATTATCCTATCCATTATAGTTGCACTAGAGAGATGAGGAGGCCATTTCGAAGTTTTGCTTTCGCCCTTTTGCCCCTTTTTGACGTCCAGCAACGTCTTCGAGCACCGGCTAGAAAAACACATTTAGTGATAACGCAACACTAAAGCATCCTACATGTTGTAAAGAGAATTGCCGCCTCTTCAACATGGACAAACACATAAAATGGACCATGTTATGGCAAACTATTTATTTTAGTTGCAAAAGGTCGTTTTCAGGATCAGTTAATTTAAAGATGTCTTGAAATAAATTTCCGTGCAGAAAAATGATTCATTTGTTCCTTGTAGATTGATGCACCATGCTCGATTTAATACATTCCCATCTTTTTGCGAATCGGGATGTCAACGCCTCGCATCAATTTTCGATGGAAAATCTTCATGCAATGCTCTTTGTTCTCGATGCTTTCCACTACATATAAATTCAGTAAGATTCTCATAAATGGGGAATTTCTCTGGAATTTCTTCCCTGTTTCCTCCCGTGTTTTCCGACTTGTCATTCCCGCTTCGATTTCCGCTATCTCCGTTGTTTTCGCGCGCTCGTTTTTTGCCGCCCTCGTATTGCGAAACAGCGCGCAATATGATCGAGATTGAAGTGTAAAATGATTTCCACTCTCCCTTCGCAATTCCCGTCGCCGCGGAAATAAGAAATGCGGAAAAAATATCGTAAAACAATGAGTTTATGAGAGCTATTGTCTGTTGTGCTTGTATTTTATAGCGGCAAGCTTCCTTCGTTGATGTAAAAGTAGAAATACAAACAGATAGTGTTTCCGCAGATTCAACGAGCGAAATCTTGAAAATCTTGAAAATGTTCGCGCACTAGACTGGCGAATGTTAGATGTTTTCGACGGGCACTCAACATCCACCTTTTGGACCAGTCTGCAGGAAGATCGTATACAACGGGAAAATTGTGTGGAAGACATTTAGCTGCACTCGAATTGGCAGGATGAAGAATATCGTAAACATCTCCTGCTTTGATACCTAATACTAGACCAAGATTCATTTCAGGGGTTCTTTTTACTAGTTCCCTAACTAAAACTTGTAGTTTTTTAGTGATATCATGTTTTTTACTTATTTTCCATCATTTATTTCCAACTTGCTTCTGGTTACTTGTCTAGGTACATTTAAAAATAACCACAAATATTTTGGTATTCATATACTTTTTGGAGGTCATGGATGATAGTTTTAATTTTAAATTTCTTGTGGATTTGTTTTAAGAACATTTTCAAATGAGCTATAAAGCTATTAAGGAATAAGTATTATTGACGAGTTTCGATTTTAAAAAGCTGTTCAAAGTATACTAGAGCTTTAATGACTCTCATGAGGATAATTAATAGTTGGGTTAATACCCTGTTACCCTTGAGTGCTTTATTTCCATGGCTGCACTCCAAGTCCAACGATAGATCTCCATGGAAAACTAAACTATCGAGTCGTATAGTAATTCAGGCGATAAATAAACTGAAAACAAATGTCTATTACGGATTATAAACATAAATTATATTTATGTGCTTTAGAGATTTCAATAAATTATTGTTTTACTTCTGGAATTTTTGAATATCTATCTGTAGTTAACTTCCTTAAGATTTCAGCATCGTTTAAGTTAGGAATTTTGCAAATTTTAAGGAGAAGTATGAATTTTATGAATGATTCATTTTGACACATTTAGCTGAAAGAAATTTCTGATCAAAAGTACAGATGTACTGAAAATATCGCAATTGCAAATTAAAGCTAGATCTCTTGCAGTATTAATTTAGAAAGATTCTATTGATTTTTAAACTACTGAATAAATAACAAACCTGTGAATTGTAATCCAAAAAAAAAACGTAACTTATTCAGAATGTTATATCTGAAATTCTGATTCATGTAATATAATAAAGAAATTATCATTTGAAATTCAGATAGAATTTACCTATTAAAAAATGAATTATTATTTAACAAAGAGTTGCACTAATCTGATTTTTGTCTACGTGCCTGGTCCTGAAATTCCTCTGAAAAGTGAGAAATCGGTTCGAAATGTTGAAAAGACAGTGAAAAAACTAATGAAATAGGGGTCAATTTCACTCTTTTGCCATTAGGGTCCACAATTCTGGACCGATCTGAATAAAATCTTCAGGGAGGGTAGTTTATGACCATCCCTTTGAAATACCCCACTTGCCTGGTCCTGAAATTCCTCTGGAAACTGAGAAATCAGTTCGCAAAGTTGAAAAAAACAGTGCAAAATTTGACAAAACTTTAATAAAATTGGGGTTTAGTTGAATCATTTGCCTCTAGGGTCCACAATTCTGGACCAATCTGAATGAAATTTTCAGGGAAGGTAGTCTATGATCAACCCTTTAAATTGCCTGGTTCTGCAATTCCTCTGGAAAGTAAGAAATTTAATTTGCATTGATTTGCATTTCTACTGAATTTCATTGATGATATTTTTAGTTATGTTTGACTAATCTGAAATAAATTTTTTGTTTCTGATATTAAATTAATGCTCTCTGAACTATATTTACCAAATGTGATTTACAATTATTGCAAACTGAATTACATATAACAATTCTAAAAACAATTTGCTGTTCACTTAATTACAGTTTATTAATCAGTATTGCTTTTATAATTAACACACAGAAAATCACTTTTTGATTAGTTTCACTTTATTTGTCAATACTCTCACATATGTTTCGCCACACTATGGCTTCATTAGGTAGATGAGAAACTGCTGATACAGTTTATGACTGTTGATAGAATTGACAAATTAAGTGAAACTAATCAAAAAGTGATTTTCTGTGTGTTAATTATTATAATGGAGAATTTTAGAATTGCATTTAATTCTCTTTAAATTATTATTAGGAAAAGTGTAAAAATCGTTGAATAAGCTTGAAGGATTAGAGCCACTTCAGCACAGACCAATGAAAAAGCTGCATTCTGTTCATCCTGTATAAAAGCCTACTATATGTTTTCTCCTATCCCTACTTCTTTAAAAATTTGAAAATTCTCTTGCTACCAACAATCCACACAATTTTTACACCATTACCATTATTCTACAGCTAATTAAACAGCATAGATCTTCCGAAATCGTACGAAATCCAACATGTTAATCAAGCCTTCCACGCCTAATTGAATGGCCCTTTATCCTTCGTGGGCCACTTGCGGGTCCAGGACCACTTAGGCTGCAGATTAATCGCCGGCTATTCGTGTGCCATGCGAACCAGGAACACTGTTGCGACCTGATACATGGGATCATTCCATTCAACGCGAACTCGGACACGCGTTCAATGGCGCGCGACTGTAATAGATATCAGAGGATGCATCATCCATATTGGCTATATCCTTACCGGAACAGAGCAACATTGAGCCGTCTGCCAGAGAATAGGCCGGCCGAACGGAACAAGATTGCTACAATTTCCGGTCAGCAGAGGCAATTAGCACAAATACTATGCGCACATGTCGATGTATATCAGTGGCAGGGTGTGGGACATTCTGGACAATCAGCAAGCTGGAGGTGAAACGAACCGGAAATGGATCATTGGAAAAAATGGGATGTTTCTATTTGGAATTGTTACAGTGCCATTTTTTCAGAAAGTAATCCAGAAAGCCCAAAATGCAATTCAGATTAGTAAATTGCAATTAAGCGAATGGCAAATGTAATTCAGATTTGTTATATGTAATTCAGTTTTCAAAAATTGTATTTCAATTTTTGCAAATATAACCTAGAAATAATAAGGTTAATATCAGTAACGATTAAATGTTTTTCAGATTAGTCGAACGTAATTGAGATGCATTAAATGAAATTCAGAAGTGTTCAAATTCAAATCAAATCAGTGCCATCCTTTATTAAATGATAATTCAGTTTTTTGATTGATAAATGATATGCATAGATAACAGAATATTGACATTATTAATGTAGCAAATTATCGCTCAATTCAAAAATATTACTGAATCTATTATTAAATCTTTACTACATTTAATGCTTTCTGAATTTAAAATGACAATTTCTGAAATATATTTCATGACTGGGAATTATATTTAGGGGATACTGAAATTAAATGAAGTTTTCTAATTTCAATTCACAGATTTTAAATTCATTTGAAACTTACTCAATTTTATGAATTCAAAATTGATTCAAATGTTTTGCTTTAATTTGCTTTAATTCTTTGTGAAATAAGAATAATGGATAATATTTGAATATTGTTGTATTTTTTGGTTACCTATTTCAAGATTTCAAAAACTAAAGGAGTTTTGAAACGATGCAAAAAAAATTTCAGTGCAATGCTTATTCTGCAATAATATTTGTAAAATTATTGTTGATCTATTCTTCAAATAGAACATACTTGTTAGAAAATTCTGAAATTTTGAACTCAAAAACTATTAGTCGTAAGATAAGAAGAAATATTACAATTCTGCAAAAAAAACAAATTTGACAAATTCTCATTTGCTTGAATAATGATTAATGAAATCTCCTTTATTATTACACATGTAGCTCCTCCATAAATTCTCCAAAATTTTGAAAGCTTCTGTTTATTCTATTTACCATCCCCGAATGTAATTTCCAATTTATACCGAGCTCCCTTCAGTTTGAGTTTTACAACGGACATTCAATACATGCCGCTCTCAATAGAGATCAAATTACATGAATGTTTTTACAAAGTGAGGACATATTACAGTATCAAGGGCTGCATAGAGATGCATTAACACGAACGCATCAAATTCTCCACCGACGGCAAAATTCGATGAAAAACTTTCCTGCACCATTGCTCACCACACTCAGAAAAAAGACGGATGGCTGGGCATCGAACAAATACGAATATGTAAACGATCTACATGGATCTACATCCAACGCTGCAAGCTTTTGCGAAGATCCGAATCGAATATTGCCTCACATCTGAAACCGAGGGAGTGTTGTTGCCTTATTTGTTTAGGATATTTGAGCAAGCAGACCTTTGGAAAATGTAAATAATTTCTATGATCTCCTCACATGTAGTCTGGCGTAGTCCAGAGTTATGATGCTGAAAGAAGCCAGCCGAGGAGAAGGCGAAGGCGAAAGAAAACAAAAAGAGGCTCGAACATCAAAACGTGGATGGCATAAAATGCTTAGGACCTTAGTGGTTTTCGATGCGCTTCGACGGCTCAAGTTTAATGCATTAATTGTGTAAACAAAAGGAGAAATCCTCGTATTATTTTAGTTGACTTTTGTGGAGCAAACATTTCCTTCATTTTAGAGCCGAGGTGAATCGATGCTCGGGATGATTTGGAATTCATTTTTAAATATTTGATCAATACCCGACCTGAAATATGGCGCAAAACAATGAAAGCCTGTATAATGGGCAATTAGACAAATGGCTTTCAAACAACGTTTTCAATATTTCCATTGCCGTCCGGATTGGAAATCAATATTCATTCCAATATAGCAACTTTTTGTTTGAAATTCGAATCCCATTTGGTTTTTCATTATTTGTCGGCTAATATTGATTCGGCTTATATTATTCTCTTCATTTACGTGCATGAGTTCGGAATCATGCATATGCAAATGATGCTAATAATCGCTTTTGGTGCTCACTTTTGAGAGAAGGTGAAATACTAAATACGAAATGCGAAGATTCATCAAGAGTTGATGTCTCGATTTCTTGCATCATCAACATTTGCATCTTATTAGCTTTTCTTTCCTCATTTTAATTAATTTTTGTCAGCTCCTCAAAAAAATAATTTTCGACCCCTCATGCACTTAATTACAGACATTTGGATTTGATCTCAAATTAGTAAAAATAATAACTTGATCCAACTCTTAGAGAACCCACCCCTCGTATGATTGATCGAATTTCCCGGATGAAAAAATGATCAAATGAGTGACACGCGTCGCGTAGTTGTAATTGAATGCACCCTAGGGACTAACACTCACTGCTTTAGTATATGATCCTAGTTGCACAATGCATTTTATTATTTCAGCAGCTTTCCTCCGCTCTTTGATATCGAATACGTGTCAGGCACGTGTGGAAAAGAGAATGCATTCAATTCACACATTTCGGCAGCAGTTTCGGCGTTGTGCGTGAAAAGTTTTAAAGCTTTTGATGAAATGCCAAATGACGAAGTTGCCGTTAATCCCAACCCAGCCAACAACCTTACTCTTTCTGCTTACTGGCATAGAAAGCAAATGTATAGCGGCAATATTGAGTAGAGAAGTGTGTACACTTCGATCTCCTCTGTGGTATCGGTCGGGACTACTTCGTGCTAATCCTTATTGGAAATCTATCAAAGGGCAGGACGACAACACGCAGTGTTATTTTAAGTTTAAATTATATTCGCAGGAGGGTTGTGGTTAAGTGAATTTTCGTGTACTTTGGAACAGGGCGGATAGTTTCGGACGGTTTAATCTTGACTTGAAATTATTGCTTACCGCATTATCAACTTTGCTTTCCGTAAATCTATAAATGAGTTATATTGGTATTTGCAGGGCTTTCTAAAATAAAAATAGAAATATTTAAATAAAGTATTTGAAATAGTTTTTTCTATTTTCTATCTTTATTTAAAATAACTTCCAAAAATCTATTTTTATTTATTATT
>JARJDZ010005485.1:0-59270 GCA_030264555.1 Aleochara sp. GC000083 | reverse complement strand
GTCTTCCCTCTAAACCTTGACGATACCCCGGGTGGGCCTACGCTCGGCCAATTCCTTACCCTACCGTCATCGTTCATGGCTGATCGAGGACTGAGCCATTTTCCCGATTTTCGTAGCCGTCAGACCGCGAGCACTAGCGCCCACAGATGGTGGGGGCTGCGGACATTTTTGAAATTACTCAAGGCCCATCGTCGCCAATGATCGACGGTGGGGGACGCGACCATTTTTGTAACTACTTTTCGGACTTGGAATATTTTTCAACTTTTACTCTTGTGCCCCCCGTTGGACTTGGAATATTTTCGAACGAATGAACGAATATTCACGAGACAAACGAGCAACTTAATTTGACTTAAAAACTTTTTTTACTTTTTTTCCGGCGCTGGGATTCGAACCCAGAACTTCAGGTTGAGAAGCAGCCAACTTCTCCGCTCGATCACCGAGCTATTCTACCTAAGACAGTTTAAAACTTCTATAAGTGTGTTTGATTTGGACAATTTAATGCGCTTAAAATGAACGAAGACTAGTCATGGTACTATTTTTCGGGCAATTTTACACGACAAAATAATCAAAGACTATAGTATTGGCACTGTTTTACGTACAATTTCATAGACAAAACAAGAGATGTTGATACACATGATAAGTATAAGAGGAGCAAGCATTAATGGGCGAATAGTAACAGTTCGGTACTTTTCTACTCGTTACTTGTTGGGATCTGAAGTACCGAGTATTAGTTTCGAAGAGTATTCGGTACTTCGGTATTCACTACCTACGGGGTGGACATTAAGAGTATTCTACCAGATTCTACCTACTCAATGATGAGCAAGTAGATTCGTTACTCAGTCACTTGAAGTAGTTCGGGCCAAATCGGTTATTTCGTTCTTTCAGTTACTCTACTTGATCGAATCCAGTAGGTCTCAACACTTACTGACGATTTGCGAGTAAGATGGACATGCTTACTACCTGCATTAATTACCGACAGAAATAAATTATTAATACAATAGCATATAGAAATGCTCTTAGTTGCTACTCCACCAGAAGATGCTATATAAATCTTCCTATTAGAGGAAACACCAATGTCACTGAGAAGATTCTTCATCAAACGGACACTTATATAATCTACAGAAATACATTATTAATAGAATACCATATGGGAATGCTCTAAGTTCCCAGTCCACCTGAAGATGCTTTCCAAACATCCCTAGTAGAGGAATCTCCAATATCACTGAGAAGATTCTTCAACAAATGGACATTATGACTTATAACAGATTAGTTCACTTACATAATTTACAATACCATATGGCAATGCTCTAGGTTCCCAGTCCACCTGAAGATGATTTCCAAACCTCCCTAGTAGAGGAAAGTCCAATATCACTGAGAAGATTCTTCAACAAAAGTACATTATGACACATTAGTTCACTTACATAATTTACAGAAATAAATTATTAATATAATACCATATAGAAATGCTCTTGGTTCCTACTCCACCTGAAGATGCTTTCTAAACCTTCATAATAGAGGAAACTCCAAAATCACTGAGAAGATTCTTCAACAAAAGGACATTATGACATATTAGTTCACTTACATAATTTACAAAAATAAATTATTAATACAATACCACGTGGGAATGCTATAGGTTCCTAGTCCACCTGACAATGCTTTCCAAACCTCCTTAGTAGAGGAAACTCCAATATCACTGAGAAGATTCTTCAACAAACAGACATTATGACATATTAATTCACTTACATAATTTACAGAAATTATTAATACAATACCATATGGGAATGATCTAGGTTCCCAGTCCACATGCAGATGTGATCCAAATGTCCCTAGTAGAGGAAATTCCAATATCACTGGGAAGATTCTTCAAGCAAAGGACATTAAGACATATTACTTCACTTACATAGTTTACAGAAATAAATTATTAATACAATACAATTTGGGAATGCTCTAGGTTCCTAATCGAACTGAAGATGCTATCCAAACATCCCTAGTAGGGGAAACTCCAATATCACTGAGAAGATTCTTCAACAAAAGGACATTATGATCTATTAGTTCACTTACATAATTTATGGAAATTATAAATATAATACCATATGGGAATGCTCTAGGTTCCAAGTCCACCTGAAAATGCTTTCCAAATGTCCCTAATAGAGGAAACTCCAATATCACTGGGAACATTCTTCAACCAAAGGACATTATGACATATCAGTTCACTTACATAATTTACAGAAATAAATTATTAATACAATACCATGTGTGAGTGCTCTAGGTTCCTACTCCACCTGAAGGTGCTTTCCAAACCTCCCTAGTAGGAGAAACTCCAATATCACTGAGAAGATTCTTCAACAAAAGGACATTATGATCTATTAGTTCACTTACATAATTTATGGAAATTATAAATACAATACCATATGAGAATGCTCCATGATCCTACACCACGTGAAGATGCGTTCCAAACCTCCCTAGCAGAGAAGACTTCAAGGGAGGGACCATAGATAAAGGAACATATCATAGATTAGATAGATATGGAACATATGCGACGGCATGGAGGACCACCAAACAAAAATATCCAATTTACGCTTATCATGTATGTAGCGTTGGTTGCCTAAATTAAACATACATGACTATGAATTTATTAATTTTAAAACAAGTTAGTACAAACAATACTTCTATTTAAGGCTATTTCGCCATCTTTACTTAACTTTGCTTCGACTTTTTTCTATGATATCAGAGTAATATCTCTGATGATATTCTTTCAGTTTAAATTTGAAGACCGCAGCACGCCTAACCTAACGCAGCTTGTTATCTATCAATGCCACCAGAGGACAGCACCATGTGAAATTTGCCCTCTTTGCTTTCCCACATGTAACAGTTCGCAATATTTGTGCACGTGTGGTGAAAGAATTACGATTTAAATGTATATTAATTAAGTGAAACTATTAAAAACCTCAAAATGTCGCAATATAATTTCAAGAAGATCGCAGTGGTGCCGACGTCGAAGGTATGCATTTACTATGTTCTTTAATTTCGCTTTACCAATATGGCTAACCTCACTTTCTTATATTTTGATTCAATTTTAGGACTTCATCGACATCATCCTATCCAAGACACAGCGCAAAACTCCCACAGTTGTGCACAAACAATATAAGATCACACGGATACGGACATTTTATCTGCGAAAAGTCAAGTTCACACAACAAAATTTCCATGATCGCCTTACACAGATTCTCACTGAGTTTCCAAAGTTGGATGATGTACATCCATTCTATGCCGACCTGATGAATGTCTTGTATGATAAGGACCATTACAAACTGGCTTTGGGTCAAATAAATACTGCTCGACATCTTATTGATAAGTGGGTATTTCACAACTTTGCACAAAATGAATCAAACTAAACCTTTCACATATTTTCAGTGTTGCCAAGGATTATGTTAGGTTAATGAAGTATGGAGACTCATTATACAGATGTAAACAACTCAAAAGGGCAGCCTTGGGTAGGATGGCCACAATTATGAAGAGACAGGCAAGCAATTTAACCTATTTGGAACAAGTTAGGCAACATTTAGCTCGTCTTCCATCAATTGATCCATATACCAGGACTATTATCATTTGTGGTAAGTTAAGTGATGATTAAAAAGGTTCCAAATAACTTATTTGTATTGTTTAGGATTTCCCAATGTTGGAAAATCTTCATTCATCAACAAAATCACCAGAGCTGATGTGGAAGTCCAACCTTATGCCTTCACAACCAAGTCACTATATGTGGGTCACACTGACTACAAATATCTGCGCTGGCAAGTGATTGATACACCAGGTATCTTGGACCACTCTCTGGAGGAGCGCAACGTTATCGAAATGCAGGCCGTTACAGCTCTAGCCCATCTCCGTGCATGCGTTTTATATTTCATGGATTTATCCGAACAATGCGGACACACCCTCGAAGAACAGGTGAAATTATTCGAATCAATCAAGCCGTTATTCACCAACAAACCGTTGTTGATTGTGGCGAATAAAACCGACATTGTCACCTTGGACGAACTTTCCGCCGAGAAACGCGCTGCAATGCAGGAGATCGAAGCCGATAAAGAACTAACATTGCTGCAAATGTCCACCCTGAATGAGGAAGGCGTTATCGAGGTAAAGAACGAAGCATGCGAACGTCTGCTGAGCTATCGCGTCGACCAAAAGATGCGCACCAAGAAAGTAGAAGGCGTCCTCAACCGCTTGCATGTGACGGTACCAAAACCACGCGATGATCGTGTACGCGCCCCGTGCATCCCCGAGAGCGTACTCGCCAAGCGTCAGCAAATCGGCGAGAAACGTAAGCGCAAACTGGAGCGCGACATCGAAGAAGAAATGGGCGACGATTACGTGCTGGATCTGAAGAAGCACTACACGGACATCCCAGAAGAGGAGCGCTACGACATCATCCCCGAGTTCTGGGAGGGTCACAACATCGCCGACTACATCGACCCGGAGATCTTCGACAAGCTGGCTGACCTGGAGAAGGAGGAGGAAGCGAGAGAAGACGCCGGAATGTACGTCGTACCGAAGATCGAACTGGACGACACGATGCGCGAGATCAAGGCGTTGGCGCTGCAGATCCGCAACAAGAAGGCGATCATGAAGGAGGAAGCTCGTGTCAACAAGCAATGCAAGAAACCCACGATGCCGAGAACGACTGCTGCCAAGGGACGCAATCGGTCCGTGTCGCGTCTTCGCACGGAAATGGAAAATCTGGGCGTTGATATGGCTGATACGGATAACGCGCACTTTACGAAGACGAAGGCCAAAAATCGCGCTTTGGTTTCGCCGGCGAAGCGAATGCGCATGGACGTGGACAAAGCTGAAGGCGAAAACAAGAACAGGAGTGTCTCCAAGGTGCCTAGAAATCAACAGGGCGTCAAGGATGTCGCCATGCAGAAGAAATTGGCGAAGATTGCTCACCGGGCCATTGCAAAGAAGGTTTCGAGGATGGGTCTTAAGGGTGAAGCTGACAGATTCATCGGTACAAAGATGCCGAAGCATTTATATTCTGGTAAACGCGGTATCGGTTCTACCGATAGACGTTAAATGTATACTCACTACGAGTACATTCATTATTTGCTTATATTTATGGTTTCATGAGTTAAATACAAATAACAACAATAAATAATCAGAGTTAACAGTAATGATTTACAAGTCAATGTAGGGGGATCCACAACGAACATTGTAGAATTGATCGCACACTTGAAATTGTTCATTGAAAAGTGTTCCATTCGTGCATAGAAACGACGCGTGATGATTGGGCTCGCAAAGATGGTATGCCTTAAACAAATTTTTCTGTAATCTCAGACAAAATTGTAGGAAGATTACCTGACACGCCGCTTCAACGTCTGCGTAATACCCATAACTTTTATCCTTGCATGTGAAACCTGTCCTGGGAACCGCCGCTAATGTCGGATACAATGGAGGATCATGCGGCAGATGCAGATTATGATATCCATCATAAGGCATATGCCCTGGAATGATGTAATGCCCGGCATACACCATCACAATAAATGAACAACAAACTAAACAAAAACAATAATTAGATTAAATACGAAACAAAAACTGCATAAAAACAGCTCACTTGTAACAAGTTTGAGAGTCATTCTAACGTTTTATCAGCAACTGAAACAGTAGCGAAATAACGCTCGACGCGCATGTTCATATGATATTTATTGGATTCGCGGCTGGACCATTTTGGTAAACGATTAAGAAGCTAAACTAGGTCAATAACTAATACGTTAATAACGACGTTAGTCGTTCTCCCTCAAACGCGCACGCAATTAGTAAATGTATGGGATCTTTTGCGAGTTCAAGGTGCGAAAAAGAAAGAATTCAATTCACTTTCATTGATTATTGCAACCAAGTGAAATGGCTGTGATTTTTGTTGATTGTCGTGGGAGCTGCGCCTTTAGATTTCGTTGATTAGATTCAAAAATTAAATAGCGAGCCTATTAATCCAGAAACGGCATATTGTTGATGGAGGAATGGCCAAGAATTTGAAAGAGCAAGGTCATCATCAGTGCGATTGACCGTTTTCGTGACTTTCATGTCTGCACACTGCTAATGTACGCCCACATAAACTATATCATTGATACCCAAAAATCTATTAACTATCATTAATTACATAATGAACATTAAAGATATTTCACCATAGTCGTTACAAATGAGAAAAATATTTATGCGTAGGCAACCCATAATGTTTTAATATGTATATATCATGCCCAGTTTCTTACGGTTTTATGGTCCCCTCATTCTGTAAAATTGCACAAACCTCACAATGAGGTTTTATGGTAATGCAGATGATAAGATATGAACCCATGGTAAAGAAACTTGGAAAAATCTACTTTCTTTGGTCGTAATTTGCAGAAATCTTCATTTGTCCAATATAAAAGTGCAATTGTATGTTTTACAAAAAAAGTTACGACATAAATATATTATAGGCAACCAACAAAACACTCAAGTTTGTTTACACTTGCAGTGATGTTGTCAATGAACTGTCAAAATCGAGCCTCCACGTCGTGGCTTGTCGTAAGTGGTCTTCTGAGGATGGCGTCGCTGGAAGCAATGGACAGCGTAGTCGTCGCATTCGCTATACAGTTGGAAACAAACGCGGTGAAGCGGTTCCATTGAAGTGGGGTTTCGCGGTTTTCACAAAACGATCGCATCGGCCTCAGTCGCGGCCCGATAGCTTTTGCGCGTTGATGTGAGATTGTGAACGCACGAGTGCAGCAAACTCGACCGGCGGACGCGGTGCGATGGCTCTCCTCGAAGTATTCAGCCGAATTCGGCGCACGAATTGGACTTTATTTACCCTCGTAGTCGTCGCTTTGCTGAGCCTAGTGAATACGAATCTGGTGCACAGACGCTTCGAGTACAAGTATTCATTCAAGCCACCATACTTAGCGCAAAAGGACGGCTCCGTGCCGTTCTGGGAATACGGAGGCAGTAAGTATTCGTTCTATTCGCTTTTCCATGCCGTCCACCACGTACACGTAGCGATTTCTCATGCTTCAAGTCCAGACAACAACAATGTATACGTGTCTCTGTCGCACACACGGCGCGATGCGCGTGACGTATGTCGACGTGTGTGCAGCCTTAATGAAATTTGGACACGTCTGCTCGTTAATCTACCTTGAAAAACATCTGTTTTTCGGCACATTGTTGAATTATGTAT
Organism: Aleochara sp. GC000083; assembly: GCA_030264555.1. Classification (NCBI taxonomy): domain Eukaryota; kingdom Metazoa; phylum Arthropoda; class Insecta; order Coleoptera; family Staphylinidae; genus Aleochara; species Aleochara sp. GC000083. The sequence continues at coordinate 52,066 of JARJDZ010005485.1, read as the reverse complement.
GAAAATTCCGGGCGAAACTGGCATACATTCAGCCTTAATCACTCTGATGCATTGTAGGTAAATATTGAAATGTTTTAGATGCCATCCCAAGTGCGGAAAATGTGCGAATTGCACCGTCACTCAGGAGCCAAAAGGGTGCAATATGGACGAAGAATCCAGTTAGCTTTGATTCCTGGGACGTAGATCTTTCGTTCAGGATAACAGGACGTGGCCGGATAGGTGCTGATGGTCTTGTAAGCTTTTTACCTTGAATTGGAGCATGAATGCTAATTACAAATATTAATTCCAGGCTTTTTGGTATACTCAAGAGAAAGGATCTTATGATGGAAATGTTTTTGGCAGCTCAGACAAATGGAATGGTCTTGGCATCTTCTTCGATTCATTTGATAATGACAATAAACATAATAATCCTTATATTATGGCTGTCATTAATGATGGCACCAAAGAATTTGACCACCAAAGGTATGTAAATTGACTTGCACAAAATGCAAAACAAAATTTTGCACAAGTAAACTTATTACTACTAATTATTGCTGAAGTAGCATATTAATTGCTTTACCTACAATAATTATGTTTTAATGAGTTCATAAATGTATGCTACCCAATTAACACACATTGTTTTGCAGTGATGGACTAAATCAAATGCTAGCAGGTTGTTTACGCGATTTCCGCAACAAACCGTTTCCAACACGCGCCCGCATTGAATATTACAACAATGTGCTCTCTCTGCTGTTCCACAATGGCATGACAAACAACGAGCAGGACTATGAGATGTGTTTCCGTGCCGAGAACGTATTCCTGCCGAAAAATGGCTATTTTGGTGTGTCGGCTGCCACGGGCGGCCTGGCCGACGACCACGACGTCCTTCACTTCCTCACGTCCAGCCTGCACGCCCCAGGTGCCGGCCAGCAACAGCAACATCAGCCAACCGACGATCAGACGAAACTGAAACAGGAGTATGAAGAGTACCAGAAGAAGTTGGAACAGCAGAAGGCTGATTACCGCAAGGATCATCCGAATGAGGTGAAAGAACCCGATGTCGAGGACTGGTTCGAGACCGACAACCAACGCGAGCTGCGCCAAATCTTCCAAGGGCAGTCGCAAATGTTCGACGTGCTGCGCGAACTCCATCGAAAAATGGACGAAGTTGTCGGCCGGCAGGAGCGCACGCTGAGTCTGGTGTCGCAGGGCGGCGGTGGCGTCCAAGTACCTGTGCAACAAGGCGGTGCACCAGGTCAACAACCGTCTGGGCAAGTGTACATTGACACGATTCGCCGCGACGAGGTGAACGCCGTGCTTAACAATCAAAATCAGATCGTGTCAGCGCAGCGTGAACTGCGCCAATTTTTGCTCGAAGTCAAACAGCGCACCGATCAGATTATCAACAATCAGGCGAAGGCGCCCACTGCCCAAGTGCAGGCTGTGGGTTACGACACACAATCCATAATTTCGGAGATGCGCGATGGTCTCAACCATGTCAAACAACATTCCCAGCTCGTGTTGCAACGACTGAACGAGAAACCTGATTGTCCTGCAGGAGCTGGCGGCCTATCCACGACCCTGTTTCTTGTCACCATTGTTATTCATCTAGTTCTTGTATTAGGCTACCAGATTTATAGGTAAGTTCAACGGGAAAATTATTTTTCATGTCTAATTGCGAATTGGCTTGTTGCAGGGATAACAAAGACAGTCAAGCCAAGAAGTTTTACTAAGCTGTAGAAGAGCTGGGCAGAGATTATATTAAGTAATTGTTGTGAATGAGATACGCATGCGGTAGATGCCATCATGAACAGTGTCGTAAGCGGTTTGGTTGTTAAATTTTATTTTCGGCATCGTATCCAACAAGCAGAAACGCCACGGATTCAATCATTTCTAGGTGCATACAGACTTCATTCATTGTGGTTGGTTGCGTGGGAGGTACAAATAACAAGCGTAAATAACAATGCAGTATTTCTTAACAATTGTAAGACATCAACTATTTGAAAACTTATTGGATCCATTGTTTGTTCGACATCAGACATAAATTTACGTAGACGTCGTCTTCCTTATCAGCAAGTGTCGCGTTATCGTCGTCCTCATGTGAGCATGTACTTTAAAAGTGCAACGCATTTTTTTGTTAACAATTTCTTATGTGTATAAAAGACAAGCTGAAACTATCAGAGAACAGGATGTCGTTAATTTACCCATGTAAACAAATTATCCTATAATTAGAGGTACAATTGCTCATTGAGTCAAATTAAGACTAGAAATTACAGTTTATTAATCATAATATCATTTCTTATAAAGAATAGTATACAACATAACTTCACCACACTTCATTAAAATCACATGGAATACTTAAAGTAAAATCTCTGCTTAGGAAGCATATTATTAGTTAACAATTCTTGGAATCATCAACTGGCTTTATACATTTGCACTGTCTTCAGGTTCTGTATCTCCTTTTTGTTTATGTCATGGATATGTAGCCCTGGATGGATGATCAAAATGCAAAACACAGCATCATGATGGCAAAACCAATGCGTTCATTACGATTCATTATCATGGCTGCAAGTCCAAATTTCACCGCTGCTTTGAGCACGCGGGGGCTCCAAAAAAGTACGATGAAGCGCAACCATGCAATCGGCTCCCTCTTCACGAGTTGGGCTGTTCTTGAGCTGCATGCAGCCATCTCCAATGTCTGGGGGTCTTTTTCATCTGGTATAATTCTTCCACCAATAAGGTGACCATGCTTATCAAAATGATATGCATACATGATACCATTTATGAAGCGCCACACTCTCATTGAAGCTTTCAATATTAAAAAAAATATGAGATAAATATATAATTGGTATTTATATTTTTGCTTTGAAGAACTTCAGTCGTTCTTCGAACGGTTAAAATAGGTTATGTTTGGACCTTTAATCCATGGATAAGTGAAAGTGGTGTCTTATTTACTCTTAATTTAATGTTCGTAAAACACAATTCAATGGTAGCGCTAGTGTCATAAATCAGTACAATATTTTCGTGTAGGTTGCTATGAAATCTCTTGTATTTTTAACTTCTTGATAGGAATGTAGTTCGTATTTAACTTTACCGAATTTCGGATTAAATGGATCAGGGTTTGTATGAGTTCCTCGTCCTTCACCTGGACCGATAATAATAATAACTTCTCCTTTGTAGGTGTCAACGTATTGACGAAATGCATCACCATCGTTAAAGTAGCAGAAGAGGAGTAGATAATCGGGATGCAACTTATCCGAAGATATTGGCAAGTCAGGATAATAATGTTTGATAAATAAGGGATTACTGTATCGACTTTGCCACCATGGTTCATTTACTTCGTACCCCAAAACAGAGAAATCTACAAACACGAAATTCAGGATTAGTGTTTGTATCACAACACAATGGCGACGCTGCATTATCATCTCAGTTTTTGTAATGCAACTTTGTACGTAAAAGTTAATTACTAATTAAACTTTTTTCTCACCGTTTCCCAGGTATTGTTGCAGTATCCACTCGAAGAGTCCACAACCACACCCAATGGAAATTATTCCTTTCAAGCAGAAGGACCGCAGTTTACGAGAAATAAAGTCCAAATTGTCGTAACTTGGCCAAACCCATAGGAATTTGTAAGCAATTGGATTATTTGAATCTGGATTCAAATCTAGAACGTCGCGCCATTCATTTTCACGGTGGTGTTTAAGTAAGGTGTTCTTAAAATTCTCTTCCAACTCTTTAATGCTCATTTTTAGCGATTGAAGAACTTCGCACAGCTCTCACGGGACTTTATGTTTAGCACATTGGAAGTATTCAGTATTAAGTAAGCCTTGTATCCAAGGAAAAAAATCATTGCCAATAATTTTTAACTTGCTTGCGTTCGTAATACACGTGCGAATCGATTTCTATTTTTACCCCAGCAACTCAATTAAAGTTATACAATTGTATAGCTAGTGCTAATATTTTCAGAAAATAATTAGTTTTACACCGAAGGACTACTAACTGAGATTATTAACGTACAGCTCGTTATTTTCACAATTACTTATTGGTCAATCTTGTTCAAAAAAATAAATTTTTGACTTTTAATATTCGCATTCAGGCAAAAGTGTTTTACTGGTTGCCTACGTATTCATGGTAAAAGGATATCAAGGATTGACAAAAAATGTTTTGTTGGAGAAAATTTGGCCATCAGATATCAAGTACAACCAATTTAAGTACACCATTGATAACTTGAAAGCAACTGGTTTTTAGTTCTAAGACACGGAATGAATGAATTCAAAAACCTTGACCATTTATTGTTGGATTCTGTATAGTTCATTTCATCTATAATGTATTTTTAATCCTATAAGATTCCATCACGCTATTGAAAAGCTATCAGCGGACGTCATGAAAGTGATGATTTAACTCTCAGTAAAAGTTAATAAGACAAAGAAAATATACATTATCACAAATGTGACTTAGGTCACAATTTTTTAACAGCAAAAGATATTATCATGTCTGCTCTTGTAATTACTAAGATGCTGAAGACATGAGTTAACTTTTGCCTTCTCTTAAAAATATATTTTTCTCTTAACACTTTATTTCAAAATGTGCCAAATTATTTGAATCCGCGATTGAAGAAATGCGAGAATTAACTTTGCCAATTGTATAACCTTGATAATCGAATTGCGTTTGAATAGCGCTTTTACAAAGTAAACATTTAGAAAAGTGCTTTGCATGCCGATTATAAATAGCAAAAGACGCGGAACTTCTCCAGGCTCGCAATGAAAAAACGAAACTCTTATGTGCCTATGTGCATTGATGTGTGTAGACGCGGTCGGTCAGTTTATAAGTAGCCTCTCAGCTCATCGCAAAACAATTCGTGCTTGTCTGATTACAACAACTATCATCAAGGTAGAAATAGCTGCAATCATTGGTAAGCAACAACAACAACAACATTCACAACGCCATTGAGCATCACCGCCCTCGTCATCGCAATAAACAACGAATCGTCTTCGCTCGTAAATGTGTACGTCGAACACACCGATTGCTTATGAAGATATAAGTGATGCCAATGTCGTTGCTGATGATGTTTCGATGATGAGGATGCTGTGTGGGAATATGAAATATGCTTAAAACTGGTTTTTGCCGTTCGCGTTCTAACATTGTATATAATTCTAGTGGCAGGCGCACTTCTTCGATCAGTTATCAATGTCGATGTGAAAATGAAAGTGCGGTACTTGCGCAACTAAGGGTGCTACAATCGACACGATGCCCAAGTCCGAATTGGTGATACAAATCGGAGGCAAGAGGAAGCAGGCAAGTGAAATCCCACACGAAGAACCCGATGGGAATCTGCCAAAAAATGCGAGTCTTGCTGAAAAGAGTTTTAAAAGTATGACATGGCGTGAGCGTTGGCAATTCACAAGGGAGCTGATTACAGTTGAGCCATTGGTTGCTAGCTTCATCCTGGGCAATACGATCACGCAAACGGCGCTGAACAATCTGCAGTTGGAGAAATCCTGTCGGGTGGATGCTGCTTTCAATGATACCGTCTGCGAAGCGATTCTCGGTGGTGAAGGAGACGCGTATCCGCACGAAATTGAAACAGTGCATTTGAATATAACATCGGTGACTTCCTGGCTGGTGCCGCTATGCACGGTGATCCCGCTGGTGCTGAGTCTCTTTTGGGGCGCCTTCAGCGACAGGCACCAAATCCGGAAGCCTTTCCTCTTGCTGCCCATGTTTGGCGAATTAGTCATAGCCGTCTTCTGCATCTTGAGCGTCATCTACATGGACGAATGGGATTTGGCCACTTACGGATTGCTTGCGTATTTCGTGCCATCGTTTTTTGGCGGTCAGATTCCCCTCTTGTTCGCTATCTTTGCATACATCGCTGATGTGAGTACGCTTGAACAGCGAACCTTGCGAGTGGCATTCGGGCAGATTGTCATTCAGATTTGTATAATTATTGGACAACCTTTGAGTGGAATATTGTTTGCGTACATCGGCTACTACGGCATCTTCATCCTCTACTTTGTTATCATTTTGCTGGGAATCCTGTATGGAATGTTTGTACTAAAGGAGCATTTGCAACCACGTGATGTGGACGACAAGAAAAAGTTGTTTTTGGATTTATTCAATCCGCATCATATTGTTGATATATTCAGCTTGCTCCTAGCAAAGAAGAAAGGCAACAATCGTTTACACATTATCATCATTATGTTCATCATGTTTTTGAACAGCGGAGTTGGAGCAGGTATGTTCTTTACTGTTGAATGGGTTGCCTATAGATCCTGCAATAAATTCAATTTTTGTTTTTCAGGTGAATCCAACTTGTTCCTGCTTTATTTAAACAGCAATTTGAAATTCACAGCGGAAACATTCACATATCTGTTGGCATTTAATACATTGGTGCATTTAAAAGGTTTGTATCTTATTTTTTTGACTAATTATAACCTAATCATTATCTTCTGTGATAGGAAATATTATTGGCATTTGGTTATTCACGAAAGTTCTCAAACTTGGGGATTATACGCTATTGAATATTACATTCTTGGATAAAATCGTCGCAAATATATTCTTAGCATTGGCAGCATCAACTATTATGTTGTATGTTGGTTAGTATCACATTTTATTATGAATTTAAATGATTTATCGTTGATTAATCGTTACTAACATTTTAGGCATTTACATCAGTTTGTTTACTGGCATAACAGTTATTGCGGTGCGATCACTGGCGACTAAAGTAGTTAATCAAGCAGATTTGGGTAAAGCCCAGTCATTTTTTGGCATTTTTGAAGTATTGGGCGCAACTGTAATGGTACCAGTTTATACCCAATTGATTTATCCAAATATCATTAGCACATATCCAAGTGCTTTCTTCTTTGCTTCCATTATATTTTTAGTATTGTGCATTCTACTCGTTTTGTAAGTACCAATTTTGCAAATGTTAAGCATTCCATTTACAACTGCAATTTTAGCTTCATGCAATGGAGTGACAGAAAATCATCTTCCAAGGATTCGAAGCAACTAGAAGGTGTTGATAATCCTGGGATGATTATGGCTGATAATCAGACAACGCATATTTAATCTAATAGTTTGTATATATTTGTACAATAAGGTTTGTTTTGTTATGTTAATTTAATACCATATAAAAGCATTGAGCGCGCCAATAATTGATTTATAATTCGTATTATGAAAATATGTTTACAAACTGTTGGAATTTCAATCAAGGACATTACGCGGATTTGCCGCAGGATGCATCGAATGCAAAATTCTTTCGGCTTATTGCAGAAAGATCCGAATGTTTTGATGAGACTTTAGATTTTCTCAACTGCACAATGTTAAATATGAATGCTTATATATTTATTTTGTAGATAAAAGTGATTGAGTGTTATGCATTTTCAATCTAATTTGTAAATTCCCTTCCTGTATAAATATGAACTTTTAAATTTCTTATAGGATTTCTACAAAACAGGAGTTATAAGTCAATACATATCAATAGAAATCCTAATTCAATATTTATTGCTTTGTGCGTTCGGAATTTGGCTCGAACAAAAAATGGCCTACATAATCCGACATTTGAAAAATCATTTGTATAACAGTGGCAATTGCAATTTCTTTTCATCTTTGGAAGAAAATACGAAGTGTACTCGAAACACAGATCCGAGTCCGGGAAATTCAGAAATTTATGGTCTACCTAATTCCAATATCCACAAATGGTTGAATGTTTTGCACCAAAATATGAAAAAGATAATAAACCCTCTGTTAATAGCTTGTTTACATTGTCACTGATAAGGTGAATGTTATAAAAACCCAAAATTAAGGAATGTATATGAAGGTATACAACTAGATTTACATTATATTGTCCATATTTATGTTACCACAAAAGATTTGTTTCTAATTAGCCAATTTCTAACAATTACCATAAATTGCCCATTATTGTCTTCAATAAAATATCCATTTTTTAATTATACGTTTGTTCGTTCACTACAGTGCAGTTTGTTTTTCAAAGTTTCCTTATAATTGCATCATACATTAATTATTCTGGTTGTTTGAATCATATTTCAATGGATCAAAACTGCATATTTTAAAAGCCCCATTCTTCTACCCTAAAAGTAATTTTTTTAAACTTTTTATCATTTATGTATATACTTGGTTACAACAGGCATACCGGTTGGTAAATAAAAATGAATTTAAACATTCAAAATTAGGTGAATTTGTAAAAAAGTGTAGCCAACAATCAATTCAATAATGTAACAAAAAATAGTCAGTATACAGTATTGAAAAATCTGTTTTTTAAGAAATAAGTTAACTTCTTCCTAATCCAAAATTTTAAGTTTTAAATTTTTACCAGTTTGCTAATTATCCTTCCATAAGAGAAACCACAAAAATTTCAATTTTAAAACCCATAATTTCCAAAACTACATTATAAAAATATAGTACAATTTATGGACGGGCTACAAAATTACCAATTGTAAAAAAATATCTCTGATATCAAATAAAGAAATACAAAATTAAATAGAAAATAAACTGATAGACAAAATTTGAAATATAAAATTCAGAAATGACATGAAAACAAAAATTAAACAGAAATTAGTTGCAAACTGCTTGCACATAACTATTTTTCTTTACAAAAATCAAATAAGTGTTATAAATTGGCAAACATTTTCCTATTATTCAACATAGCTAGGAACTATAAAACAATCATTCAGTATACATCTTGGATAATTCTTCATCCAATCTACCATTTATTTTTTAATTTGTTTCTATCACATTTGTAAATTATAGATAAAGCTAAAACTTAAGGTCAATAACTGTCTTAGGTTTCTTCGCTGGTTTGACATTTTCAATATCAGTTCTTCCAAGCAGTAGCATTAAAAACTTCTCATGTACCATATTAGGTAATGTTACTTGATATGTAACAGACCATTGAATAATCTCTGAACAGCCCTTAAGATCTCGACATTGAACTGAAACAATAAATTCAGATAAATATCTAAGCCAGGGCTGGAATTCTTATACTCACATTTATAATAAAATAGAGCAACTAAAACAGTACTGTATTGTGCTTTCAGGTCATACTTGATGAGCATTTCAAGAAGTCTATAGACCACCTCAACTTGATGCTCTTTTAATGATACTGTGACAACATATGAAAGATTACCATGGACCATTATTGCATTGCACAACCAGGCATGCTTCTCAAGCAATTCCAAAGCCAACTTCTGGTCTGAAAACCATTCGCTAAGAAAGCATGCTTGCCATACACAAACCAATGGGAATGGATCCTTATATACTTCATAGAGTTGTTCACTAAATTTAATAATACTGACTAGGATTGCTTCACTGTGTATAGTCAGTTCACTGATGAGGCATCTCAACATCAACTTTATCCTTCTTCTTAAACTTGACTGTTTTCTGTAGACATCACCAAAGAGTTGTAATGCCTTTACAATTTCCCCATTAGACCAATAAGCTTCAGCTAAATAGTGGTCAAAATTCCCATTTGCTTTATAAAATGGATTCTCTTTAGCCTCTTTATCAAATAGTTGCTTTATCCCAAGTACTATACTTATATTTCTATTCCTTGAGTTCTGATCCAAGAAGTTGAGAATTTCAGAAAAAGATGGGCATACATTTGCTTCCTGGCAGTTCTGAATGAACTCTTCTATGTTGGATTGTGTTCCATCATTAATAACGAGTGAAAATTTCTTATCTAATTCATCTTGTGCAAGATTTCTCAAATTCGTATCAACTACAATTTGCTTTAACAAGCAAGATGGTTTGCTGGGTTTCTTGAAGACTGCCCTTTCCCATTTGAGGTGTTTCTTGTCAACCAAATCGGAGGTAAAGTTATCTATCACATCAAATTTGCTCACCTCTAGTGTAAGCACCTTATCTGAGAATAATCGATCCAGCCTACTTGCTGCAGGACTTAATGATGCCAGATATTTAATACGACGCATAAAAAGTAGTACAGACATTTTAATCAACCATAACTGTGACCACTACTTAACAATATGTTTCCACATTTTATATTTATAAACAGTATCTGTGTTATAAACAATATTCCATGCTAAAAATAGGTTATTTATCCGACTCATTTGACATTTGGAGTACCTTTAGAGAGCACAATATAACGAGGGCGCTGTATGTCATTCATGCAAAATTTTTACATTTTGCTTCATTAAATATTCATTGCTGTTTTATTGTACGCATATTTAACATTTTCAAGTAATCATTAAATATTATTCAATTATTTTATGGCCAGTAAAACATATTAGACGGTTAAAATATGCAGTATCATCCTCAGAAACACAACAATTTTGGACGTTTCACTTTGTTAGGGCTTTTGTTCGTTTCCGAGGTGACAAATAAAAGTTATAAAATTAGTCTTGCGTCAAAATATAAGACCAATATTAACTAAGGTGTGGCATATTTGCCCATATGGGAAGCAATTACGTAACAATTTATTCGGCATTTATAGACATTCCAGGCATATCTTTATTTGCGCAAGTAGCCACATTTTAAAAGCAAACAATTATTGATCCGATTGATTGCGATGCTTGTTTGCATGAGCGAATTGTTTAGCCCTTTTTGGAACAATTCGAGCATTGCAGACGCGCAGCTAATAGCTTTCCGTGAGCGATGACGTATCACTAGGCATGCAGCGTACAAAGGCGGCATAAACATGCGTCCAATACATTAGAGTACGTTGAGTTTCAAACGCAGACCGTTTAACGGGTGAGCATTTTCAAACTGTGTGATTGCGCCGATGATTGTCGAGCGGACGCGAGCGCGCGCTCGGGCAGCCTTCCCCTGCTTGTTTTCCTTGCTTTCTGCGCCATTCGTCGAGAACCACACGCACGGCTTGTGATAGAAGGAACGTTGCGAGTTGAATGTGCTTGCGTAGTTATTTCAACACGAATCCTCGCCGCGCGATATTATTATCAATGTCGACGAGTACGCTGTGTCGGTAGGTCCGTTGCCGCCGCCGTTGTCGTCTTCTACGTGGTCGTCGCCGCCGCCGTCGTCGACGCTTGCAAGTCATTTGCGGTTCTTGTTTGTTGTTAACCGTGCCCGGCCGCCGTTGGATGCGCGTGTGGCTGCTTGTGTGCTGTCCGTTCGGCCCGGTTTGTATGAGTGCTCGTGTGCTGTGAGCGGCGGTTTTGCGTGTGGAAACAACGTCGTCGCCGCGATTGCAGCTTGGATAACATGGCCAAATACTACTACCCCCCTAAGCAGCACTACTCGAACGGGTAAGTCGTGGGCGAGCTCATCAAATATCAGTTTCCGTTAATTGCGGGCAATGTGTGCCCGCTGCAATGTAGCTGCTCGCTAGTACCAACGGCGATGCATTCGCATGTAGGTGTCGCAGCAGTAAATAAATAACCAACAAATTCGCCTCGTTCCGTAACGATTTCTTATGAACAAATTAACCAACTGGAATTGCGGGCCAGCGAAAATTGTTGGAATTGCTGAAATTCGGTTACTGTTTATACATGGTTATCATTTCCAGTTGGTTCCAATCATGTCGATTCTTTACCCATTTTATCAATTCCTCACGCAATTCGATCAGCATATGTTTTTTGTGACAATTCCATCCAATTTCTTCCAACTGATAAGCCGTCAGCATCGCGGCCGATTCCATGATTCATTTGTGTTGGAAATTCAACGCCTCCTATGGACAACACGTCGATAGTTTATTTTGGTTTAAATCTTTGATTATGAAAGTGCAAATTGTAGATTTAACTTTAGTTTCAATGCATTTTTCGTACCTGAATGTTTTATAAACGACGTATCACCATGACGACCCAAACAATTGCCTGCGTCGTAAACCTATTGCATCATTGCGTCACATTGGGTTGCCTACCATTGAATCCAAGCGAACAAGTTTCAACGTGATTTCATCATATTTTCCAATTACCTTCATATTCGCTTGGTTTACGAATTTGTTCGTAATTTTAAGAACTTTTCTACATACATGAGATGTCTGGCAAGTTGAAAATCGTGACCTGCAACTCGAATGGGCTTTATTGTATGCATGGAACCAAAAGCATGAAACCAAACTTGTTCTCTCCACGAGAACTTTTCTTCTTTGGGGTATTCATTAGCCGTACCAGTTCTAGGGCTTGTATCGATGCTGGGACCCTTTTCCATTCACGTTGTACAGGTTGTATTTTCTCACATTTTTGTGCCTTTTCGAGCGAAATTCCAAAGTTCCTGTGGGAACTTTCTATTGAGTCACACGGGCCAGGGCCTCATCGCATGAAACAACTGATTCCACGAAGACCCACGCGTTGCAATTTGTCGCATCAACTTGCCTTCATTGCCCGGCCAGCAATTAAACAAACACATCTATGATCGTCTGATGCGCGTCCCTCCAAACATTCGCACACATGTGCGTCTTCATGCGCGGAGGTTGCAGCTGTCGCATGTCGAGTCGTCTGCATTGTAGACTACATTTGTGCAATGTTAGAAAAGTTCTATGACTCCTTCGTGCGAAAAGGACAGATTTATTACTGTCCCCATCAGTTAGAATGAAAGCTACCTTGGTGAATGTGACGCTTTTGTATCCCATGATTGCCCTTTCGATTGTAGTTTCTTTGCTTGTTTCTTTTTTTCTTGCTTGCCTTTCTTGTTTCTTTGGATTCAAGGTACGAGACAGCTGACGAAGAACGTCACACACTTCACAATGCAATGAAGTGAGACGCACAATGTGGTTTGAAAATCTGGAAACGCAATTTTTGGGGATTCCTTTTCACATGGAATCGCCAAATTTCAATGTGGGCTTTAAACTTTAAATGTCCCATTTCTCGTTTGGCAACTTTTCAAAATCATTTGAAGTTCACACGTACTGAACTTTCGCCACCATTTTGTTTCCGTATCGAAACAATTCGAAACAATTGACGATCGAATGTTTATGACCTCAAACGATGTGTGTTCGGAGGGCGGTGGACTCATGGGGGAATGTATGTGATATGAATGCTAGGGTTGATGCGGGCGCACTGTTCCTGCTCTCTTCTTTGATGCTTCCTGCCTGGATGGATGGATGGCCGCTGCGAATATATGAATACAATGACAATTGATGGTGTGTTTTCCTTTTTTTTTCGCTTTGCTTATGGCGTGCGCCCATCGGGAGCGTGGATTGCGCGCTTATTGATGAGGCAGGTGGTCGTCGTTGCCGCCGCCGTTATTACGATCAAACGGCGGTGCGGACTTCACTCACCATCAGCTAGGTTGAAGAGAGGGTGCTCGATTCACACACTGCCTATATCGTCATCGACGTGCGTAGTTAGTCATCACCAGCCACGGGACCATCTGCTTTTCATTCTTCTATGCGTTCAAATACGAAGCGTATTTAATCGATATTTTTTACTGGTGCACGGTATGCAAATAACACGGGAGATTTTGAGGTTATGTTCCATTACGTTTGTCATTCTAGGTTTGCATTTGATAGGTTTGAACTTTGATTTTGTTGGAGGTGTTGAGTAAATTGGAACTCGAGGATATTAAAGGTATTGGATTTTAGAATCGGCAAGAAACCTAAAACATTCGTAGTTTCAGATATTAAGTGAATTTCATTTGTTTTTAGTACTTTTTGAGTGACTCCCGTTTTTTGAGGTTAACGTCTTGCTCCACTGTCAGAAATTGACATTTAAGTTCTAATTTCGGTACAAATTCACCAGTTGATATTAAGGCCGATAGATTGAAAATGGAAAGTGAAAAATGGGAAGAAAATAAAACCTGAATTATAGGCAACACACATTGATAAAATTTTCATTCCAAATTAACTTGTGATATTTGTAGAGGGCGCTCACATCAATATCATCAATACCAAATTAGCATTGTAGCTAATTACCAAACCAATTGACTAAGCATTGAAATGCGGACATGGATAAAAGATCAAGAAATTTCCCTCGCGAAATTTTGGCCGGGCAGCTGCACATGCAAATGCCGATCGGTCGCTTTTGTGGTATAACTGTATCGTGTGTAATGTGCAATCATGGACAATCAAGCCCGAAACATCTTTCAGCTTGGCCTAGGACCAAGGCGGAAGACTTGGCACATGAAGTGTGCAAAAAAGAAAACCGAAATGAAAGAAAGCCCATCGATGGTCGCGTGCCCGAGACGAAATCAGCTGGAGCAGCTGTGCAATCGAACAAGATTACATTGCATGCCCTTTCCTCATTCTTTCCCACTTCTTCAAGCACTCCTTCGGCTATTTTCCTCTCAGTTGTTATTTCACACATGCGGCGAAGACGTAGGGACAACTTCTTTATTGGCGCATTGTGCATTCTTGCGCAAATTTCCTGCCTTGCTCTGACGGGATAGGGATCCATTGTAGCCTGCAATTATACAGCAAGCTAAGAAGTTCCACCTCGAGGGGAGAAGTCTAAAAAGCGACGAGGACAAATGTCTGGCTTGGAGTAGTAGCATCTGATGGTAGAAGAAAACAATTGAATTTTTTGAGGTGAATTTGAATACAAATCAATCGTGAAATACCTTTCTAATATTTTGCTTGATTCCAGAAGAAAGTTGATTGACGTATGTCCCTCCAAAATATGAGTACAGTTTATCAACCCAAATATCTCTTCAAGGCTTCACCTTCTGCAACATTTGGTGCGCCTCGTGCCGGGAACAGCACGCACGTAATAAATAATAACAAAAACCTAGATAAGCTAATTACATCGAAGATATAAGAGGCAAGACCAGCAGTTAAGTGGTAGCCATATGTCGTCTCGTCTAGCACGCATGCCGCGTGCGTTCATTTCCTCATTGAAATTCTGTATTCCTTATAAGTAACATTCTTCTTGTAGCTGGCTCGTACGTCTTGATGGAAAAAGGTGGACAACTCGCGCCACTTTTACCCCAGGACGCACGGACGGACGGGTGTGGAGCACATTTGATCGGGTTTGGCGCGTGCCCGCCAAACGCTCAAGAAATTGAACCACATGTCATGCTTTTCTTCTCCGCGTGGAACTTCTTGGCGCGAACGCCGCAGTGCTCGCATATGTGTTGCACCTGCATCATGTCTATGCCTATTGTAACATAATGATTTCCTTC
The DNA here is from genome assembly GCA_030264555.1 of Aleochara sp. GC000083. NCBI lineage: Eukaryota > Metazoa > Arthropoda > Insecta > Coleoptera > Staphylinidae > Aleochara > Aleochara sp. GC000083. The sequence continues at coordinate 37,039 of JARJDZ010005485.1, read as the reverse complement.
GTTTTCTTGCATAGGGCGGCGGGTGAGGGTGCCTGCAAGGAACATTTGGACATTGAACTTTCCTGCCGCATGTGCCGGGCCACACAAAGTCGACGGAAGTGTCTTCTTCGTGGAGAGTGTTGAACTTACTATGAATTGAATGGTTCACATAGGGGAAGAGGTTTCTTTAAAATGCTATTGGTTTTGTTTGTTTCTCAAAATACCAACAAAAAAGAACTATGAAATACGGGTGACGGACGGGTTAATGGTCTTTCAAGAGCACCTGACTTTTCTAACAATAATTTAGTAGAGTAGGAAGTTGAATGTGGTCAATTGAGGTTAGGAATTGTAATCCTGGCAGACTTCTATTTGTTATTGGCTTATAATGAATTTGTTTTCTTCTATTATGGTCTGGATTTAGAAGACCAAAATAGCGCTGTTATTTTAGTTCATGGGGATAACAACTTTACATGCAATATTATTAATGGATCATGCAGTCCGCCATATTAGTTTGCATCATTAGGTGACATTCTGAAAGCAATTGTTTGCTGTTTTTGTTAGAAATAATAATCTATTCAATGATTATCATTGCTATATGCATATGTCAGGCATTGCATGCAAATTTACAAAGGATTCATAAGATATAAACGAAGAATTAATGTGCAGTAATTATCATTGTGTTTTGGGAAAAAGACGAATATTGATCAAAATGTCCGATTTCGGACTTCTGTCAAATTTGATCAAAATGGCCGACTTCAAACCCTGTCATATTTGATCAACTAACCTAACAAAATGACATGGTGTTTAATGTAAGTAATCATTTGTTACATTTGTAGAACGTTTGACAAATTGTCATCAAACCTTTACAATGTCATAAAACTAGATTTCCTGTGGGTTGAATCTTTGAACCATTCAAAGATCCATGCTATAATGCATCCTTGCTTATTCTCATTGTTCTTCGACTTCGACAATTGGAGTACATTATAAACCGAAGAAAACAAAGAAGGCTATAGAAAAGGGAAATGGGAGTTCTGCTTGACGTACTCACTTAAAAACCTTCTTCCTTCCTTTCTAGAAACAGCGCGTGCACCTTCGTGAGTCTTGAATCACCCCTTTCATCTCCAACGCACTTCCGTCCATGAAGCTTTCCTGAAAAAAACATTATTTATTCGATGTCTTCCACGTGGCTTGATCAGGCATCATGTTTGACCTAGAATTCTCCAACATTCACATATCATCGAATTTATGTTCAAATCCGGAGGAGTGGATGATGCATTATTCAAATTCATTGCATCAGCATTAAATGTATCAAGTTTACCCCTTTCCTATCTTCGATAATGTTTAGTAGGTCAAACCAAATGCTGCTGGGAAGAAAACCTTCTTTCATCTTCAATCCGCACCCTTTCACCTCTCCCTAATCGTAATTTAGCGTGAGATGAATAAACAGGTACCCAATGCGATAACAAACCAATGGGACCAAAAAAGACGAGAGTGCCCCCCAAGAAACAAGAATAGATTTTTGATGCAGCCCTTGAACAAAGCCTCTCCGAATGGAATTAGAAAATGCGAAAGAAGTGTGAGAAGAAAGAGGGACAGGGTTTCAAAATGTCGATACGTGGTCACCCTAGAAAATCGTCTCGTCTAGCCGAGTCTAGATAGTCACCCAGCAAATTCCCATGGAAATGCACCTTTCACTGACGGGAATCCCTCAAGTCGCAATTGCATCTTGCGCTTGCATGGGAAAAGTGACCCACAGCGGTCCCCGTGAAGGGGAGGTATTGTGCGAACCCCTCCTAGATGCTAATACTAATTTATTCCATTTGATGACTGTGTGCCAGGTGTTTGGTCTATCACTCACGCATTGATTAACGCCGGTGTTCTTGCAGGATCGACGTGAAGCGCGAGCTGGAGTCCGACGACAGCGCCAACGAGGACTCGGACGATTCGGGCCTGATCGACGAGCTGCTGCTGCCGACGACCAACAAGAAGCACATCAACAAGGGCCGATGGAGCAAGGACGAGGACATCCAGCTGAAGCAGCTCGTCGCGAAGTACCACCAGCGCTGGGACTACATCGCCGAGCACTTCCCCGATCGCAGTGACATGCAATGCCAGCAGCGATGGGCTCGAGTCGTCAATCCCGATTTAGTCAAAGGACCCTGGACCAAAGAGGTTCGTATCCACCGTCAGAATCGTAGCTGACGATTCGGCGCTTATTAAATGAGCATTATTAGCAGCGCTAATCGTGGGATAGCGACTTATGCTGGATGGAAAAGGGTACAATGCCCTGTCCCATTGTGATAACGATGAAGTAATGCACTGAGCCATTGCTTTCATTTGTTTTGAACGCGTACACATGGCAAATGCAATAATAAGGAACAGAAAGAAAACCGGTTGCGTTGCGACTTATGTGTACTCCCCTTGTAATGAAACACGTCGTTTTCTTTCTTTTTTATTTTGAAGCTTAGAGGCCCTCCAACTTCTGTTTTCTTTCTTGCATTTACCTCAAGCTTTCGTGCACGAGGTATCGCAAGCATGGTCTCGTTCTGTTGGGCTTTGTTGCTTCACGCATGGGTGCGTTTCTCGTGGCTTGGGGCTGTGAAACAAGGGGAAAAGCCATGCGAGACATGGAAACATGTCGCTTCATTGTAAACGCGGTCTTCAATTTATTTGAAAGCTGACATTTGTATTTTTCGGCGAAAAAACAACTCCCCAAAACATTTCTCACATTCCGAATTTCATCCTACGTTAAAATATTCAGGACTACTACAAATCAAGCCGGGAAAACATTAAAATAAGAATTATGTCTTCCGTGTTTGCCGGCAGATGTCGGCAACATTGGCGGAAAGCATGTTTTCACTTGATTTTTTGAGGCTAGCATCCTGATAAAGAAAATAAAAAGACGGCTTGCACGCGGGAAGCAGCTGAAATTGGGTCAGCGGAAGTCGCCCCAAGTATATTCTCAAAGGAAAATGACTGGGTAATGTAACAAAACAGATGGTCGTCTGTGTCCCGCGGTTGATTTGCAATATAATTCTAATGAGTCGTTGAAATTGGGGATGAACGAATCTTGGTCATTTCTTTTCACTATGATTTCTAGTTTCTTTCTTCACTGTATTATTGAAACTATTTATGCTGGACCATAAACGACCGGAATTCGTCGTTAGAATTCATACATGTGCAAATTATATTGTTACATAATTACATAATGTTTGCTAAGTTTCTATTATACTTTGACCGTTACGTTCTAGTTTATATTCAAAAATTTTCTATTTATTTTCTTACGAGTGTATTCAGATATGAATGGTCATATTCTTGAATATCACATATTTTTTGATGAATGATAAAAGGCCATTTTATCTGAATGGTTAATTCATATCAGCATTTTAGCAAGTATTCTTCAAATTTCATTCTTTTATCTGTATCTTGATTATCAATGATTTTTTACGTTATGTATTGACTGCAATAATCCATTTGAATATTTCTGCAATAATCTGTTAAACAGGATATTAAATTGTAGCAAGTAATTCGCGCATATAAATGTGAATAAACCGTAGGAACAGCTGAATATACAGATCAAATTTTTAAAATGCCGCTCAATGATAACCGTTGTTATTTATAATATGCATTTGTAGGAGCTATCACAATTATCGTTTTTTACTTACATAATTTTGCCAACTTAATTTGCGATTTTCGAAATCGCTCATTAATTAACGAACATTCAGCGATAATAACATATCATGTTAGTTATGTAGCAAACAAGTCAAGTAAAACAGTTTGCTGTGATGAATCAGAAGTACTTTTATGCTCATAACGATGGTTATCAACTTACAATGTCAATATTTATACATGCACTATGAATATAACCGACTTTCCAGTCAGACACCAATTAGAACTGATGAATATTCGTTGCACAAGTGCAACTTCAAATTTAGAATCCCATAATGTCCTCTTGGTTCTCACATTGCGCACCAAGTGGAACTGTATACAACAATAAAAATGCTATACGAATGATTAAAAGATGCGTCGTTGCATAACTTTAGGTGGTACCTTATGGTAGTGAAAATCCACGGGTGAGTTACTGGGAAAATTCAATTTTCATAACGTGGAGTTTCACAACGCATCCATATGTTACAATCGTTACGCTTAGCTGCGCTCTGAATGTTACTAATGTTCTCGAAATTGCTTTGTAGGAAGATCAAAAAGTCATCGACTTGGTGCAACGTTACGGTGCGAAAAAGTGGACACTCATCGCGAAGCATCTGCAAGGGCGCATCGGAAAGCAATGCCGTGAACGATGGCACAACCATTTGAATCCGAACATCAAGAAGTCGGCATGGACGGAACAAGAAGATGACATCATCTACAGGGCGCACAAGCAATGGGGGAATCAATGGGCGAAAATTGCGAAACTTCTACCTGGACGGTACTTTATCATCATCTCATATCAGATGTATAACAACTGATGATATGTGTTATTTCAGGACGGATAATGCGATCAAAAATCATTGGAACTCCACGATGCGACGCAAATACGAAGCCGATGGCGCCGGAAAGCGCAGTCGGGTGCGTAATAAAGCAATACGCCAAATGGGCCTGCACACGTACTCACAACCGCGACCACAAAAGCAGATAATTCAAGAGTTGCCTATGGAAAACCAATCGTTATACGTGGAGGAATGGCATGATCAGGGTAGCAGTCAGTCATCGAATCTGACAGCGCCGAGTCCGTCTCCGAATCCGCCTTCGCAGTCCGGTATGTTTGTGTCCGCGTCGCCGCAGGATTCCTCCTCGAATCTGACCGACCTCCGGTTCATGCATCTGGAGTCCGGGATGGAGACCATCGGCGATTTGTATTCGCCTGGCGTAACGCCGCTGAAGGACAGCGACTATCTGCGACGCAATATGCAGAAAACGCGTCCAAATGAATTCAAGAATGTATTTGTACCTGCACCACGTCAACCGCCGGCCATTTTGCGCAAGTCGCGTGCCAAACGGTTGAACAGCGATAGTGGGATTCATGATTCGACCACTGCAAGCGATATCTGCAACGTGGATGATTTCCTGCCGGTGAAGGACTCTTCGGATCGGTGCATCTCGCCCGGAAGGGAATCTTATCCGTTCCAAGTGCGGATCGACAGCCCTGGGTTGACGTTTGATGTCACGTTGGCGTCGACCCCAGTTGGTCCTCGACATGGTCATTCGTCCACTGTTACACCAACCAAGACAAGAATACGACCGGTGAGATTTTCATTTCATATCATATTTGTGGCTTTAATTTAAGCAATATTTCATTAGGACTTGCTTATTTTTGATTACTTATATTTTGACTGTCTTTCACTGTCAATTTTAAGAAATGCATAGCAAACTAATTCTTAATTGCTGGTAACATTACAAAATTGCATTAAATTAGTTGATTGGTATTGATATACAGCTCAAATAGTTCAAATGATAGAATAAAATATGACATTATAAGCTAACCATGCCCAGCAAAGAAATTTTAAGTTTTAAATTCATAAACTTGAAATATAAGCATTACTTGCTTGAATTTAAACTATGTGAAACAGTCCTACAAAAAATTTGCCTATTAAAGTTTGTTTTTGAGAATAAATAGTATTTAACGTAATGGTAAAAATAGCCGTTAGTGTAATTCATATCAATAACGTTATTTTTTCTTGCAGGATCGTGATTATAGTCCTCTAACGACACCAAATAGCTTCTCAATCAAGACTGACCCACGACCATCAACATCTGACGTGGCCACACCGAGCAAATCCAGATTGATGCTTAACAATGACACACCGAGGACACCCACGCCGTTCAAAAAAGCGCTAGCTGATCTCGAAAAGAAATCCGGCCCTATCACCAACTTGCCTGATACGCCCACGCGACTCGAAGACATTACTGAAATTATGCGAAAGGATCAAGACAGCATGTTACTGACTGTAAGTATTAACTTTTCTTTTGTCATGAAGTTTCAAGATTGATCATTTACATTCTCAAACAACGCTTCAACTTTGATGAACTTTGGATACTCAAATCAAACGGTTCGGTTTTCAGAGCGAAGGTGGTTTCTTGAGTTCTGGCAAACGGAAACCACAAATTGCTGCTGACAAGGAAAACATACTGCCGTACAAACGGGCGCGTAAGGCATTGGCGCAATCGTGGGCAACGTCACCATCCCTGGATATGCCCTTCGCCGTAGAGACTCCGGTAAGTGCCAGGTCCCATTTCAGAATTTTGCTCATCAGCTTTTCTGTTATTAACATTTTTGAAATCTTTGTTTTCTGTGCATTTTTGTGTGTTTTTTCTTTCGTTTTTTTATGTTCCAGCGTTCCGTTTATTTATTTTTTCGTTTTTTTGTTCGATTGTAGAGTAAATCACTGGGCGAAGACCAAATGCTTCTGTTCAGCACGCCGCATTCTTATACAAAAGACTTGCTCGGCATCGCGAGCTTGGAATTCAGTGCGAAGGTACAAGACTGGTATAATTTTGGAGATCATATTTTACCACACCCGAAATAACCAAAAACAAAAATTTACTACTTCTGCAACAAACAGCAAAAAGAGCACATTAGTGATTTTATGCTAAGTGCAGATAATAACCTGCATTCGTATTAACCATTGTTGTTTGCTTGCTCTCTTCACTCTTTAGAATTCTTTCTTGTATTTCGCGCAAAATTGCGAAGCACACACTTCTTTCTTGCACCGAATGCAAAATTTCGCATGTATAATATTCTATCTTCGACTTCTGGCTTTCTATCTTATTCTCTTCTATTCTATTAACGTATTTAATATTTATTTTGTTCTTATTCGACTGGATGCGTCTAAAGAGCACCGTATATTGTAAAACAATGAAAAAAGCACCTAATTTATTCGTATATTTGCATGAGAGCAAATGAAAAGCGTTGACAAGTTTGGCACACAATCCATGGTGATGGTACTACAATTCCACAGAATAAGCGAGACGAATTCGTTTCGATTGAAATACAATTTCAACAAAAATAATAATTTATTGAGCGTTTTCGCGAGGGTAGGTTTATTCTGTGGAGATTACAATCTAGTCCGGTTGAAAGTCATGTCAATTCTCGATTGCTTTTCTCGAAAACAACCAAACGAAACGTTTACTCGACACCAAAAATTTCGAAGCACTAAATGTTTTTTTTTGTAACTTAACGTATTACTTCAGTTTATTTAACTACTTTTATTTTGCATGGAACACTTTCGTTTTTCTTGTTATTTGTGTTGTTAAAGGATGCCTAGCATTCATATATTGAACGATAAAAAAAGAACGCTACTAAATTTGCGAAAAATCGATGAAAAAAAATGCGTCACCAAAAATTAGGCTATAACTGTTATTTACTTATTATTATTTAATTATTATTATATATTTTTTACAAAGCCAATTATTTTCTGCCAAGAAAGACAAAAAATACCGTGTTAACGCGCTAACACGAAACGTATTTATACAGAAAAGTGGAAAGAAATATTAGAACTAAATTTTATACAACGTAGCCATTAAGGAACGAACCTGGTGCTCTATGATAACAAAGTAACAGCAGAACAGAGATAACATATAAAGGGACACATCTGACCGTTAAAACGCATAATGTGCTTGTCTATAGTTGAAGAGTATAGTTAGTCTCTTGCAGAATCAGAAAGAGTGTCAGATGTCTGCTGTTCAGTTTGTTGCCATTGGAGCGTCAATGCAAAGGCAAAGAACATTAGGGTAGTGGTTGCACTAGGGCTTTGAAAAACAAAAAAAACAGAATCACTGAAACAATTAGCGTGCACACTTGATAGTCAGACACTTTTCGGTTCACACACTCTCTTGATTGTTGCTCTCTCGGTAACTGTAAGTAAATGTGATGGGCATTTGTACGTATGGTATTGTAGCTTTCTGTCCTCTTTTGTTTTTTGATTGTTGTCTCCCATCACGGCAGCTCGCGCCATCCACTACCAGTTCCGCATCCCATCAACGCCATCGCGCCAATGGTCAACTACCATCACGCAGTGCCGCTGTTAAACGCATTACATTCACGGAGACAGATAATAATCCACCCGCACTGAAGGTGAGCAGTTGTTTAATCTCTCACTAACATTGCACCGATGCCGTTTGTTGCCGGTGCATTCGAACACATTTCACCCCCGTCGCCGTCCTCCACTTTTGCTCAAGAACAAAATTCATACTGATAACTAACCGCCACTAACTTTGTAACGAATGTACATAATTCTAAATTTCAAATAACTCACATAACATCAAATAACATCAAAAAGCATCAGAAACGGCAATGAAACCTTTGGTAATGGTTTTACTATTTGATTTCATGTTCTTCATTTTTGTTTTGTTTTCAAATTTTATGTGCTTTCATTTTTTCCAAAAATCACTCATTTAATCATTTTGTTTACAATTTTGACCTATTTGAAGTTTTGTATCGGTCCAAAAAGCCGGTACGCGCTCAAGTCATTTATTCATCAAACTTGTGTATGCAATGTGAAAATTATTAATTATCTGTGTTGCAGTTGGATGTAATGTGGACAATGGTAGCATGCGGTCAGACTAAAGACCAAATCGAACTGACGGCGAAAGCGCACAAGTTTCTCGACAGTAGAACATCTGGCCTCAAGCCGCGATCGCTGAATTTCTAGCACGAATGTTCGCCAAACCGAAAAAGCCGATAGGAAATCGTCACAGTAAGAAACAAATCTATTCGATGAATGATAATCTGCGGATAAATGGATTGGAGCACCCTGTATATAGGAATATGAGTAATATATCATTTTTATAACATCTAACTTTTAAGAAATGCGCAATGGTTATTAATTAGTTGGATGAGTTTGAACAAAAAGTTTGCTATTTAAGAATGATTACATAGAAATTCTAAATGCTAATGCATCACTATCCCTAGACGCACGACGAATATTTTTGTTATAAGGTTTCTTTGCCAAACAGCGCAAGCATTTTAATTGTACTACGTTTAACACTTGTGGAGCTTGCGAAATGCGTTAATAAAGCATATTTTTCTCTTTCGGAACGTGCAACTTCATTACAAAAATCTTGCGGCGTTTGGGCATTGCTCCGGGTACAAATTACAAATAGATTTATTAATTAATAACGTATAGATAATGTACTTTTGTTTGTTTTATTATTTTCTTAAAGAGAGAAGAGTATTTATAAGAGAAATGGAAGCATAAAAATTAGCATTATTTCAGTTCACCATATGTAATTTTGTTTTATTATCAAGTTTTAATAGTCTCTATTCAATATGCTATTTATTATACTTTTCTTTCTTTTCGTTCTTATCATTGTAACGAATGTGTTGTAAATCTGTAATGTAGAGATATTTGTATTCTGCGACGATAGACAAGTATGATTGCTCTAATTTGCATTTAGTCAGGAACACGTCAATATTTAATAATTCACTTCGTAACTTCGCGACTCACTACAACATTGTAAACTGAAGTGACTGCTGAATTAGTCCGTGATAAAATTGTGTACTCGTAATATTTGCGAAGGCAATACCTCCATTCTTAGCTCTTAAGTTGTTTTCCACCAACATCTCGTTGATGACAACATGAGTTTTTGCGGAAAAACAAAGCAGTCTACTTTCAGTACCGAATAAGCATAGTAACATTTGTAATATTGTCCCTTTGTATACTGCTGATTTATGTGAACTTTGCAGATTTGCAAATATGTGGTTTCTGCCACTAGTATGCTTGCAGAATTTGAAATAAATCGAGGAAACTCAAAACATTCGCTGCTCTTGATTATTTTTATGATTGAAAAATTGCCATAACGCAACACTTTCATATTGGTAAAAGTCCTAAGTTAATTTAAAGAATTGGTGAAAAGTTGGATTTAGTTATAGGATATATACATCTTTATTTTTGTTGCATAATAATACCGAAATAAAAATAAACTACGTTTCGTTCCCGAGGTTGTAGATAAGTTCAGCCAAAGAAGCAAATTGTCCTTAACGATTTTTATTATTTAATCTTTAACTACTAAAATCCCTAGAGAATAAAGTATACATTTCCGGTACCCAAATAACATGTTTGTTGTCAGTTGATTATTAAATCACCTGTTAGCAACAATTTAGAGATATCAAAAGACCGATGAAAAAAATAAATAATCTCGAGCTTGGTATTGATTTCATGAGCAACAATTTAAAGAAATTGTGTTAATGGTTATAAATGTTAATAACATTTAATTACTGAAATGAGCCAACTAGCGCCCTCAGGGTCGTGTGTAATTGCCGTTGTGAAATGTCAACACATCAGGAACATAACCAATTTATTTTAATTTCAAGATGTGTTCTTTGCATAGATATTTATTTATATTTTTCAGTATTTACAAATAGTGTATTCCTATCAGCAGTAAATTTATGGCTCAGTATATGACTGGGTAGTTTCACAAAATATGTCTTCGATTATACTTCTACAATACTCTACACAAGTGTGAAGCCTGCAATGTGTAAGCAACAATTATGAAAATCATGATTAAAAAAGGTCGTTTTACAGTCTTTGTTCTCTCCGTATTTTTGTTCATTACCGTGTCACTTCACTACTTTTTAAACAATTTAACTAAGACATCTGTGGTTACCAGTGCTGCTCACTCCAAATATGAGCAGTATATACTCCAAGAGTTATCCGAACTTGGGCCTGAATACTACACACAAAAAGTGAAGAAGAAAAATATTAACTATAGCTTCTTTGATGCTGCATGTTTTGATGGCACTCATAATGTGCAACATATATGGAAGCTGGCAAATGATGCAATAGTGCAATCTCAGTTATACAAGCTTGATAGCAATTTGGGTCTGATTATTCATGCATTGAAAAATGCAAAAATTATCAAGGCAGATTATTACACAAAAGGGACTCAATTTAAATTAAATTTAACCCTGGAAGTAAGTACTTTTAATTAAGTTACATTTCTACAATTAAGATACATTTTTAATAATAAATGTTTCAGGGTGATCAAAGTATTGTCTTCAAACCAAGATGGTATGAATTAGATAGGATATTTAATGGGGCTGTGTATTCAGGCAGGGATAGATTCCAAGCTGAAATTTTATCATTTTACTTATCTGCGCTTCTGGGGAAATGGATGGTACCAGTCTCAGTTGAGCGCACAATTCCATTTGCAGACATTCTTGAGAAGGCCACGCCAGTTGTTCAAAAGACAACGGTCCTACGGAACGGCTCCTTGTGTCTGTATGGAAATTGTCATTACTGTACAAAGAATGATCCTATATGTCCTGTCCAAGGACAACTCCAAGGTGTTGCTATCTTCAATATGAATAATATTCAACTGAAGCGTCTTTCCTCACCATGGAAGAGGGTTTACAAGAAAGATCAGTTAGCTAAGTGGGAAACGAACGATGACTATTGTGAGCATGTAAAGCAGAAGTTTCCAAAGCGTTTGATTCTTGATATGGTTGATATCGCCATTTTCGACTTCCTTTTACAAAATGGTGATCGTCACACGTACGAGTTGTTTGAGGGGGAAATTATTTGGATTGATAATGGGAAAGGCCTAGGAAATCCATATACTCATCACATTGATATTCTAGCACCACTTTATCAATGCTGCATGTACGTTATTGACAATAAGTTAATTTACAACAAAAAAATTGAATGTCATACATCCTTGAAACAGAATGTCTAATAGTATGTACATTTCAGTTACAGTCAGGAGTTGATAAGCCGCTTGAAGGAACTCTCCGGAGGTACATTAACGAAATCTCTAAAACGCATTCCAGAACTTGGACGTCTCATCACCGAAGCGCATTTTAGCGCTTTGGAGGACCGATTACTTTTAGTTTTTGCGACTCTCGAATACTGCCGTCACAAGAATAAATTGCGTTAATGAGATGCCTGTTGCTCATTCTCCATCCTATGATTCACAGCCGATTTCACAACGGGTTTGAAATATTCCTGAATTTCCTGCAGGGTGCGGTTCTTCGTTTCTGGCAGAGTGAAATATAAACCAATGCTTCCGATTGCGACCAGTCCACCGTACAATGCAAACGTACCAGCCGTGCCCAACCATTCGAACAAATCCGGACTCGTCTTTATCACGAAGAAGAACGCTAGGAAGTTAACAGCGCACGCGATACCTCCGGCGATTCCTTTCGTTTCCGGTGGTAAAATCTCACCGCAAACGGTCCACGGTAGCGGTACCAAACCAATCGAAATAAAAATAATGTAAGTTATGAGAAAAGCCAATGGCATTGTTGTATACATCTTGTTATTTGGATAGAGTTGTGCCATATGAACGCAGCAACTTAGAGCGAACAACGAGAGAACGGTTCCGATGGCGCTGACGAAGAGCAGGACGCGTACGCGATAGCGTTTCGTCAGGATGCTGGCAAAAATCGACATGACAACCCGCATAAAATCAAGTATCATCATCGCAGCATAATTATCCAATGCAGGTACGGTCATCTGCATTAGTTCCACCGAATAGAATGATACTATATTCGTGCCGGATACTTGCGTCGTGACGAAAAACAACAAAAGGATCATGAACGGTTTGTAGAATTCTTGCTGTTTGCATTGGTGTAATACCTCGCGTAATGATCGTTTTGTATCCACGGATTTGCTGATTAATCGTTCGAATTCTTGTCTAGCGGCTGGCGTTGTACCCCGAAACCAATGAAATGACGCGCGTGCTTTATCAATTTCGTTCCGGTTTATATACCATACATGCGTTTCCGGAAGTGCGAACAACATGGCGACCAAGAATATCGGAATTGATGCTGAAATAAACGCTGTAGTCTGCCATGTGAGATAAATGCCCATTAGATGAATCAAAAATACTCCCAGACTGATGCTTAACGCGATGAAGGATAAAAACAACCCGCGGTATTTTGTGCTGGAAATTTCGCCGATGTAAGCGGTGGACGCCATTCCAGATAATCCAACGTAAAGTCCGCAAATGACTCTGCCTAGTAGCAATACTTCAATTGAAGTGCTAAAGGCTATGATCATCCAGCCAACAAGAGCGAGTAATGCACATGATATGTTGCTAACTTTCCGGCCGAATTTATCCATTGTCCAACTGCTGAAGATGCAGCCAAGCGACATTTGCAAAGGCGCCATTGCCGCTGAAATACTTCATGTAAAATACACCCTTATAGAAATTTCAATAACCCACCTATCCATGATTCTTGCTCTTTTGTAATTTTGATAATACTGTCCTCACGTTGCAATTGTGGCAATAATATACCCGAATAACCAGAAACCATAGCTCCTAATGTACACAAAATGATGATGGCGGTAACTCCCAGAATCTAAAACAGGTTGTTCCATACCAAGTTGTATAAATTTAAATAATACTGACCTGTCGAATGAGTGCATTTCCCTCATTATCTTCATCGTATATTTTTATCACTTTGGTGCTTGCACTAGGTCTGAGAACCGCCTCTTCGATATGTTCCTCGTCCATGCTTATAAGTACGTATAGTGTACTTTGGAAAGGCTTGTGAACTAGTGACAAGGATGATTAAATTTCGAGTCACGCGTTTGTAATCGGCTGCTATAACGAAATATAGCAAATTCATAATATTGCGATAAAAATTAAGTCTGCATCTCGCTTACTCCAAACGTCGATCTTGACGTATCGTTTTGTTTTGAACAAGTCATTTATCAGTACATTATGAAATACTCGAAAACTACTCCTCTAAATATTTCAATTCATGTTCTCCAATGATGATGAAGTTATGAATGTGGAAATAGCCATTTTCCAAACAACAGTGATATGTAAAAATATGCATACTAAAAACTTGCTGTAATTTATTTAAATTCTTGCTGTATTTCAGCCAACGTTTTATTTTTAGTTTCGGGTAATATATAATACAAAATAATCGTTAGAATCAACGTTAGAGTACCATAGGTAGCAAAAGCAACAGCCATTCCAAAATCGCCAAATAAGTTAGGTCCTGTTTTAACAACAATAAAGAACGCGACATAATTTATCGCTGTTGCGATTGCCCCTCCGACGCCTTTGCAATCCGGAGGCAGGATTTCCCCATTTAAAGACCAGGACAACGGCACAATCCCACTCGAAATGAATATAATGTAGCTTATTAAGAAAACCAGAGGAATCGCCGTGAAGACTTTGTTATCAGGATAGATCCCTCCGAAATGCGTGAACGTTGCGAGTAGATAAAGCGATAGAATGGTTCCGCTCGCACTTGTGAATATTATTGTTCGAACTTTGTACTTCCTCGTCAGACAGCACGCCACAATCGACATAACTGCTCGAATAGCATCGATGATAATCATCGCTACGTACTTATTCAATGATGGAACCGTACGTTGCATCACACCTACCGAGTAAAATGCGACCGCATTGTTTCCGGTAAATTGGGACGCCATAAACAAGACATTCAGGATCATCACCGGTTTCACAAATCTTCTTTCTTTGAATACGGACCATCTGAATTCATGTTGCTCGACATTTTTGGCTGCGTTGTATATCACTGATCTTTCATTGGAATTCGCGTACCATTCGAGTGCAGCTTGAGCTTCCTGATGTCTCTCCTTGTTGTACAACCACACATGTGATTCAGGTAGTGGAATTACCATCAAGACATAAATAATTGGTATTATTGAAATAATAAGAGCGACTGTTTTCCAATGCAGGAATGTTCCCAATAAGTGAGCTATCAGCAAACCAATGGATACTCCTAGACAAATTCCTGCAAGGAAGAAGCCGCGGTATTTGGGCGAGGATGTCTCACCAAGGTAACAGCAACATCCGGTTCCGCCATAACCAACAGCGAGACCCGTTATCATTCTGCCTATGAGTAAACTCTCTATGTTGATACTCGCATAGATTATTAACCATCCAATGAAGAACAAAATTGCGGTCATCGTGAGTGTTGGTTGTCGGCCGAAACGCTCCAGGGACCATCCACCAATGAAACATCCGAAGACCATTGGTAAAGGCGCCATTGATGCTGAAATATTGAATTGAATTAAAGTAAATAGTGAATTAATTATATTATTTTAGGTATACCAATCCATGATTCCTGGCTCACTGTGGGATGAATTAGGCTGTTCTCTTCTTCAAGTTGTGGAAGCAATATGGCGGAGAAACCGGAAACCATGCCGGTTATTATTGTAAGGAGGAATACGGCTAGGAAAATCCACGACTGCAAATTTAACATAATTTTCCATTGGAGGAACAACTCATCATGGATGGGCAATTATTACTTGTTTAAACAGTTTAGATTTTGATTTCTCATCCGCACCAAGAATCACTTCTTTGTATTCACTGAAATTTTGGTGGCAAAGCACTTGAACTTCATGTTTAACATCCATTTTGCAAACTAAATTTTTGGTTAACTACCGGTGCTGATATTAAAGTGCACTTCGTTGCAAATTACTTTATAATTGCTTACTTGAATGGTGCTAATTCAATTGCTTTTTAATGATATTTGACAATTACTTTAATTATATTTTGCTGGTTTACTCAAAGTGTACGTGATATTTACGTGGTTATACTCGGTAATTTGTACAATTCAAGCTATTGTTTACGAATATAAGCAACACTCCTTTATTATAATTAGTCATATTATTATGCAAGGCTTTACGAAACATGAGCAATGTCCTGATAAGTTCATATTTTCAGTAATAATTCCATGAAATTAAATATTTATATTGATCATCCTTTGAAAAGTTCCATTCCATTTGAAGCCTTGACATTTATACTCACAATCAGAATCAATAAATTAAATTGTACCAAACTTATCCACTATGAAATTGACTGCCGTTCTAAGAACTTGACCTTAATTACATCATTAAGGATCATTGAAAGCTTAAGGATGTCCTTGGAGTCGAATCATCGATATTAATTACTACTTTCTATGTGCATAATAAAAAATATACATATTGGGTTTGAAATAATTATTAATATAGACTATCCTCATAACCCTGACCGATTGTTGTGGTTGCCTATCTGTGAGTCGCGTTGTCATGGTAACCCAAAGCAAACGTAAACGAAAGTCGCTGGTAATGGCAACAAAATTGACGAGTTTAGGGAGTAAGCAACGTGAGTGCGTGCTGGGTGGTTGTTTGATGTGACATTTATTTTATTTGATTTCTCTAATGATTTAACATATTTCACAAACAAGTCACAGCCAGCGTGCGTGCGCGCGTGTGTGTATATGTGTGATTGCGGTGGTTGGCGACGACGGGACGAATGAATGCTAAATCGTTCATTCAACTTGCTCATCATTTGAGGACGATTGCAAATCGCTCTATTATTGTGGTGTGCACGCTGAACAAGTTGGTCGCATCTTCCAGTGCAAAGATGCAGCGAACGCGCGAAATGGATCAAGCAAGTTGGCCTCGTCGCGTCGTCGTGTGCTTTCTGGCGTGAGATTTCGTTGACAAACGTATTTGTCAGTTGGATTCGAGTTAAATAAATCACCAGCTGAGCGCCGAACGTCGATTATTGATTGACGTCCGGACGATAACGTACCGCATTGCAAAAGCACATTTCAAAAAAACACACAAATCCACCGCACCGGTCCGAACACGAGCACGATGGACGCGCATTGATTGAAAATTGCCGCTTTTTTGTACACGTTTATACAATTGTCTTTTATACACGTTTTACTCCAGTCGCACGTGCAGGACTCGCTCCGCTCGCCCAGCATCATCACGATGTCCAAGGATAAGATGTCGGAAATCGATGACCACATCACGAAGCGCTTCGACATCCACAAGCGGCTCGGCAAGGGCGCGTACGGCATCGTCTGGAAGGCGGTCGACAAGAAGACGAAGGAGATCGTCGCCGTGAAGAAGATCTTCGACGCGTTCCGCAACCAGACGGACGCGCAGCGCACCTTTCGCGAAATTATGTTCCTGCAGTCGTTCAAGAACCATCCGAACATCATCAAATTGCACAGTATTCATAGGTAACTATCATCTGATTGGAAATTGATGTATTGACTAATTGGAGTGTTTTTCAGGGCGTTGAATAATCGCGACATTTATTTAGGCTTCGAGTACATGGAGACTGACCTTCATAATGTGATCAAGCGCGGTAATGTACTGAAGGACGTCCACAAGCGGTACATTATGTATCAGCTGCTCAAGGCGACCAAGTACATACATTCGGGCAATGTGATACATCGCGACCAGAAGCCGAGCAACATCCTGCTGGACACGTTGTGTCGGTGCAAAATTGCTGATTTCGGCCTGGCGCGCTCGTTGAGTCAATGTGGAGACGGTAGTCCTAGCGATACGGACCCGATGCTGACTGATTATGTGGCGACAAGATGGTATCGAGCGCCGGAGATCCTCATTGCCAATCGGCATTACACCAAAGGCATCGATATGTGGAGTTTGGGATGTATACTTGGTGAAATGATTGCTGGAAAACCGATTTTCCCGGGTAGCAGTACAGTTAATCAGATTGAAAGGATTATGGCCACGATACCAACGCCATCTATTGAAGGTATGTTATGGGTGAATTATTTTGAAAATGTTGTTGGGTTTTGTACTGAATTTACTGTTGGCTATCTGCACCATCTTCATTTAATTAACATATGACGTCAAATGTGACGTTATCATTTTATTGGCGACTGAAGGAAAAAAGAATTGACATTTTAAAGGTATTTGAATTGACACCGTGGACATATGACATATGGAGGGAGTAATGTGACATTACTCC
Source organism: Aleochara sp. GC000083 (assembly GCA_030264555.1). Classification (NCBI taxonomy): domain Eukaryota; kingdom Metazoa; phylum Arthropoda; class Insecta; order Coleoptera; family Staphylinidae; genus Aleochara; species Aleochara sp. GC000083. Next base: position 19,369 of record JARJDZ010005485.1, on the reverse strand, counting down.
CTCCAGGATTGACACAAGGATAGTGAACCTAACCTCAAACAACGTACACTGCTTTTATCATTAATTCAAGTAATTGTTTCATTTCTTCCATTCCTACTTTTATTGGCAATGGGTCAGTGAATTTAGTTAAATGCGATACTCGAATTTCATCATTACATCATTTGAAATTATTCTATTCCCAGTTTCTTACGGTTGTATGAGTAAAAGTTCACAAACCTCACAATGGGCCTCTTAATCGTCATTAAATTTTCAAATATCATAAATATGCTGAATACTTTTATGCAGATAAGGTATGGACTCATGGTGAAGAATTGCAGGCCAGCGCGTGCCACAGCTTTATCTGTATATTCGACACTATTTATAATATTTGAAAATTTACTGACGATTAGTAGCCCATTGTGAGTGCAATTACGCAATTATGAGGATCATATAGCAGTAAGAAACTGGGAATACTATACATCTAATATACTTTTATGATATATGCAACCAAGTTTACACCTAAATTAAATTCTAATATTTTCAGATATAAACGCTGTATGTGTTTCCGGTGTGGGCTCCTCAATGATTAAAAACGCGAGTGCAGCCCCTCGTGTTGCTTTCCGCGCGATTCTCGGCCCAGATGTGCCAACTGACGCCGCCGATCTGATCAACAAACTCCTGATATTCAATCCGAATAAGCGTTTTACGGCCGACCAAGCCATCAAACACACGTACGTCTCGAAATTCCGAGATGCGCACCAAGAAATGGAACTGCCCGGCGACGTCGTCATCCCCTTCAACGACGATATACGCTTATCCGTCGACGACTACCGCAACAAACTGTACGAAATCATGGCATCGTCGAACAACCGCCTGCGACCACTACGCACGCATAAGGCGATGATCAAGGTGGAGCCGGAATTCCGCGAGCCGAAAGTGCGCCCTGGCGCCCACAAACCCGACAAACCCTTAAAAGCGCAAAAAAGCTACGTGACGCAATCGGAGCCGAAATTGCGCCAAGTATATCGCCCACGAAATACCAACATCATCAAGTCCGACTCCAAACTGCCTCCTGGCCAACAAACTGCCGCGAAGGCAGGCTGCAAGTCGGAGCTGACCAAAAAATGCGCGACGAATAAGCTGAATAGTTCGCCAGCGGCGATAAAGGAGCGCAACGAGAAAGGCTCACGACGCTTGACATCGAACAGCAATGTGTACATGTCGTTCAACAGCTACAATCCTTCGCATGGGATCATCACGCAAAGCGCGCTTTTGGAGTTACGAGCTGCAGGCATGCGGTAATCATCGTCAGCCTGGCGGGCTCGTTCATTGATTCGTTTTTAATGCGAATTTAGTTTAGGAGACTATTTATATGTATTTATACATGAGAATTTAGACACGACAAAAGTAAAACACTGAAAGGATGTGATCACGTTGTATGCAAACTGAATACCTTTACGACACGAATGGAGAAACGTCTTTGTTTCTCCGGTTTACAAATTATAACTTTACACAAATTTCTATGTGCCTCGGAGTTGTGAGAGTGGGAGCGGAGGGAGCCCATGGTGGCAAACTTTTCGAACATTTTATGAATAAACTTACATTGCGTCCATTTATTTGCATGCATCAAATGTCTGACGTCGGAAGACTTTCTTATCGATTTTGAATCAAGCAAGAGATTCATACAACAATGTTTTTTGGAACCTAGTTACCGATTCTGGTCAAGTTTTGATCAAACTTTAGAATATACAACTGCTTGACAGTATTATTTATTGGAGCAATATATTTTTGCACGTGTGATATAAACCAGGAAGTTTCATTTTGGGTTTACAGTTTAAATTTGTATTTGTGTGGAATTTGTTGTTTTGTGGATGATAAATTTTAAATTAATCACATGGTTGAACTATTATCTGACAATAACATCCCATTTTATATCGTATTCTTATTAAATACGTTAGATTTTTCCCGTCCACATGCTTGAAATGAGTAAATAATGTACAATTTTCTTGACTTACGACTAGACATCCAGAAATTAAACCAATAAATTAAATAATCATTTCCATAATTGTATAATGTTTAACTTTTTTGCAATCATTAATGATTAACTCAGTTAGAATAAATATAGGGAAATAAGAATTATTATTTATATTTCGATGATAATGAGAAAAAATGTGTACATCTAAGCAACAAATGATTGTTTCTTACAACGAAAATTACTCAACTTTTTCTTTTGATTTATAAATAATTATATTCATTACTCATGTGGATAATTTACTTTGGAAAAGTTTTAAAACTTTTATGAATAACGTGTATAAAAACACTCGCTAGATGTTTATTTATGATTATGAAATTGCTTGTTTTTGTTGGACCCTAGTGAAAATTAAGGTCCATTTCAAAACAAGGTCAAAGTTTTATTGACAAAAAAAAACAAGTAATTTGCATACGAAAAGGATAAGTAATTAAAAATAAGTCTTTATTATCCTTCAAAATTAAACATATTTATTCTTATTGGATCTCATATTTTGAATAATTTGCCGAAATTTTAGACGGTTACCATGGTAATAAATAATTTCGATTTGTCAAACATTACATTTAAGTATCAAGTCAAGGAAATACTGTCATTTAATATGTAAAAATGTTATAAAAGTGATTTCTTAGGACAATTCTTTATTGGTAAGATAAAAAATGTTGTATGCCATTAAAGACTTGTGAAATTTGGTTATCATTTGTTTATAATTTCTAATTTCTATACAATCAGTCTGCATTTTTCAAGGACAAGTATCTGTAGCCAACTTTTGGAATTTTGTTTTTTTTTGTGTGTTATAGAGAATTAAACGATAAAAGGTGTCAATATCATAATTTATTGCTGAAAATGGAAAAATTTAAAAACGAATGTTTTGCATAACAACAAATTACATAAGGAAATGTACACATTAACATATAATTCCAAAAATTTGCTCGTATAAGAGAAGTGTTTTTTTGAATTATAGGTATTTTAATAATTTTTTGCCAGGGAAAAACTGATAAATAAAAAGGTATCTGGTTTATATTTTTAATATTATTTATTAATTTTGCACAAATTTTTGGCTCTGACATATTTTGAACTGGAATTGACAGATAACTAGATCTTCCTGAAGATGAACTCAGAAGTCAAACATTTGAACTTGAGGATAATCAACTTTAAATTACAAACTACTTAAATTAAGTAACACTTTAACCTCAAAAATCATACATCGCTTTCAATTATTTTATTTTGCTATATCTACTATAACAGGGTTCAAATATTATTTCATAAATTTTATTACATTGATATAATGATTTAATCAACGTAACAATCATTGGCAGATTTAGGATTCATTACAAATGAAGGAAGATTTTTGAATTAGGAGTGCTCCTAACTATAATTTATTTGAAATCTTGTCTAATAAAATCAACAGCACGTTCTGCAATTGCAACCGTAGGAATATTCGTATTACATGAAACAATACTCGGCATTATACTTGAATCAACAATACGTAAACCATCAATACCATGTACTTTTAAATCACTATCGCATACTGCAGTTGAATCATTCGCTGGTCCCATTTTGTTTGTCCCAACAGGATGAAAAATGGTCGTTGCAAAATTACGTATGCTACATTTCCAATAAGCACGGGTATTGAATTCCAAATGGTTGCAATTCGGAATGTCGAAATCAGCAACACGTGCATGTTTCAATGAATCAGTATGCATTAACCGATTCTGATATTCAATGGCTTCTAATAAAACCTCCATGTCGTCTTCATGCATTAGATAATTCGGATAAATCAATGGATCTTTATACGGATCTGTACTAGATAGCAAAATTCTACCCCGAGATTTTGGATTCAACAATGAAGTAAATAATACCAACATCGACGAATTTTGATTTAAATTTAGTATACTTGCTGTCGATATGTTATTAAATCCTAGTCGATCCAATACGAGAGGAAGCGAAAAATCATCAGCAGTTGGCATTGTAACGTGCATAATTTGTATATTCGGAAATTCTGAATCATTCCGTGTATTAATCCAACCAACAAATTCACCAATATTTACATCCTCCATTGGACCATCATGCACATGACAGTATTCCAACGCTGCAGCCGATGAATTACTATGAATTTCCACATTGGGAAATTCAATGATATACGATGAAATGATCAAATGATCCTGCAGATTTTCACCAACAGATAGATCTTTTCTGACTGCAATACCAAGAGATTCCAGATGTTTTTTGGGACCAATACCAGAAAGCATTAAAAGCTTCGGTGAATTTATTGCTCCCGCTGAAATTATAACTTCCTTTTTGGCGAAATACTCGAAATTCTTATCTGTTTTTATCCCAGTTACTCGCGGATTTTTTAGCTTTGTGTCGCCATCGAATAAAAGCTGGATGACTCGTGTTTTGGTCATGATGCATAAATTTCTACGATTACGAATTGGTACAATGTATCCTTTAGCTACATTGAAGCGTTGATTTTCATAGATGGTTAAATTAACATCTTCATAACCAAGAAATCCATGTGGATTTAACTTGATACCTAATTCATGTGTCCCTTTAATTAATGCTTGACGATGCGGATTATCAGCTTCGTAATGCGTCGTTTTCAACGTAGAGAGAACCCGGTCAAAATACAATTGCATTGTATTCCAATCCCATCCAGGATTTCCAGCTTCAAACCATCGGTTGTAGTCTTGAGCGTTACCCTTGATTGCAAGCATGGCGTTGATGGAACTTCCACCACCGAGGGCTTTACCCTGAGGCCAATTACATTCCTCATTTTTTAAACCCAAACAATAATTTCCAGGCTGCGTGCGAAATTGCCAATCTTCTTCAGTTCCTTGTATAAGGAAATATGCAGCAGGGACCTGAATACAAACAAAAACTTCAATTAGTACCATTAACATTGTTATTTTTCTGAACTTACTTCAGTAAGATTTGAAGGTGCATCTCCAGCTTCAATCAGTAACACATTCCAATTTGGGTTCTCGCTGAGACGTCCCGCAAGAGTAGATCCAGCAGAACCTCCACCAACAATGATGAAATCATACATAACTCCATGTTTCTGCAAATCACAAGCTGTGTTATAGTTGCTGCTTGGATACAATGGACATTGGTAGAAATAACTGGCCATTAGAGTCAAAAATGCGGTGGTCGACATTTTCCAATGAGGAAGTATCGTTGAAATGTTACTGTTTAAATTCCCATTTACCACTTAAACTATTTATATTGCACGACAAGTCGTAAAGCTGTAAGCTGTGCATTTTGCGCATTAATCAAATCTCATATAAAACTAGTGTGAATTCAAGGTTATATCAAGTTCAAAATTGATATGTTATTTCTATTACAACACAAGTTGGAATAATTCAAATATATAGCAGTCTGCATTGTCAGTATTACATGGAAATTTTTTTAAAATATGTACCAACGGAACGATCGTGAAGGTGCTTTTACCTCCTGATGAAATTCTTGCTTTTTTACTGATAAAGTATTGATAACTTGCAAATCGATATCGCCTTGGTAACAACAATTGCCTCAAAAAAACAAGCAGGCCGAAATATATAAAATACGTCGTTGACATTCTTACCTGCATTACACATTGAAATAAGATATTATCCTGATGCAACACGATAATTACATCATGGATATTACAGTGGTAAGTTATTTACAGTAAAAGCTTGCTTCTTGTCAATACCATTTCAATACGACTGAAATCCAACGCAATTTTCAGATGCTGATGAAATATCGTTGTTATCAACCCATAGCAAGTTGAACGCATCAAATCTTGAAGAAAGGACAATTTCTAAAAGGAAGAAATTTGATATTAAAGTGCAAGAATGCCTTTCAAATTGCGAACCAGTACAACTTGGGATCCTCACTTGCCAGCTACAGACAGTGATAAAGCATTGTTGATAAGAGCTCACACGCATCCTCCAGGAATACGTGGATTATTGCAGATTCCCAACGATCCAGTCTTTGGTACCGTTATCCTTGTAACCAGTGTGATAACATATTGCTGTGTTATGGTTGATTTGATGCTGGCACTTGGTAAACCCGTGCAACATTCGAAGATGCAACCGTTGGAAGAAGGCTCCTTAAGGCGTAATATCCACCAAAACTAACGATGTTTCACCCTTAAAGACTTTGTTTTAGCGTTTATCTTTTGCTTTGATTTCATTTACCTGGTAGAATTGCTTCTGGCTATCTGTCATAAAAAGGCACAACTGAAGCCTGCGCGAAATTCATTCCTCATTGCAATTGAAATTGTATCCTTGATACCATATGAATTGATTTACATTGTCCTGCAAGGTGATAACGTTCTCTTATTTTACTGCATTCGTTTGCGATATCTCCTGCGAATGGCGCGCCATCTGGAAAAGATAAAAGTCGTCACAAAATTTAAGCTGTCGTTGATGAACGTAATTGGAGGTTATGTTTTGATTATTTCCTGCATTTGTGTTATGGCTACATGTCTTCGTTTGCATGTAAGGTGAGTACAATTCTACTCTTTTTAATCATTTCATTCAATGGGTTCATTTGTATGAAGGTGCAATGTGAGAGATATTGATGATTCGGATGTGGTGCGCTGCCAGAATGTCACCCTCTTCGATTTCTACGTTACATATGTGATTCTGAACGGACAAATGACGTATTCCAGTATGATATTTCTGAATTCGCCGTACTCGATGATCAATCAAGTCGATAGTGTCATTCAGATATGCGTACATGCAAGCTACTACATTCTGATTCCGAAAATCATATGTATCCTGTTGGAAAATAACGCCTTGAAGTTTTCGTTCTGCTTGGCTGGAAGTTTGGTGCGGAAACGGATCAAATGTGATCTAGATACGCATTGTCAGGGAATTACTTCGATTCCTGAAGACAGTCGTTTCATCTCGTTTGTGTACGAACACATGATTAGTTATTGGAAGCACTTTCAGATGGAGAATTTGCAAAGCTCATATGTTGGTAACTACAAAGTTGCAACAATTCCATCAATTATATACTCAGAAATTCGATTGGATATCACCTGGAATATGTTCAAACATTCGATGTTGTTTCGTGATGAGAGCACTGCCTTTTTGCGACAAGTTTCCAAGTTGACGACGTTCACTTTCGGTTCACAAAACGACATTATCTACGAACAAGGCACCTATCGATCTACAATGATCTATATTCTGAAAGGTGTAATTAGTGTTATGAGTGAAATTACGGGACAGGATCCTATTATTTCATTTTCAGGTATTGATTTTTTCATTATTTGACAGCTTGAGTATAGGCAACAAAATGTACATGTTTAAAATTTTGAGTATGTTGTGTTGCCTATAACAATGTTGCTTAAATTCTTCCTTTTACATTATAAAATATATTTTTTAGGTGGTACATGTTTTGGGGAATTAGCACTATTCATGAATTTACCAACATCAACAACGATTTTCTGCAGTACATACTGCGAATACATGACGTTATCCCATCAGGATTTTATCAACATCCGGACTTTATATCCTGATACATATGCAAAATTGAGGGCAAAATGTCTTCGAAGAGTACCATCAGCAAGAAACTACTATTTTGTGGGTCAATTGATGTTTAAAAATGGAGAAACATTACTTCCGAAATCAAAGACATCATTGAGGTTATCTTTGAACACTATTTGTTTTTAAATTTTTAAAGAAATATGATAATTTCAGATATATCAAGTCGACAATTCGAACTTACGCCAAAATGTCGCCATCGGAAATGGAAGTGAACGTGGCCATTCCGTCCAATATGAAACCGGAAGCTACCTACCCTCACACTTTATTCAATCCGCAATTTATTCCTCTTTACGTCATGGCTGATGAACTGGAATCGAATCTAACAACGCATTTTACAGTAAGTGGCTGGAATTTTAAATTGAAACCTGAATCGAAGCTATGCTACATGTGGAATTTTGTTATCTACTGCCTTGTCTTGGTCGATTGCATTTACTATCCAATTGGAGCGACTGAAGATAGTGCGCTCTTCACCAACTTTTACGATTACTTCGTAATTGTTGTACGAATATGCTACATGCTAGATTTCGTTTCGTACAACTTCATTGCAGTGCGAACATCTGGTAAATATATCAACGACTCTGAAGTTATCCTGATGTACCGCATACAACAACCCGAATTCTGGATGGATCTAATTGGGGGAATCCCCGTGGAAATTATAATGCACCTAATGCAAGGCCCTTTTGATCAATACTGGTACAGATTGATGGGATTCAATCGCCTGATCAAGATTTACAAGGTATTTAACTTTATGGATAAGCATTTATTTTTTCAACCAGTATACTTGGTACTTATCCAAGTTGTGAAGTCAATTTACGCCATGTTAATCTTGTTGCTGTTTGGATATTTGACTTTTCATCGATTTGGTTACTTCGAGCTTTGCAATGTGGATTTTGGCGGTTCAATTTGGTTGAAATTATGTGCAGTTTATCAGTTTTTCTGCTCATCTGCAGATGTTGCCATGACGATTCATCGTGACGTTGAATTATTGCCGATGATTTTGTTGCAATTACTTGGATTTCTTTTGTTTACGATAACAATGTGCGTAATTGCCGCTTCAATCAGCTTGGTTTACATGCCAATGGTCGAATATGAGAATATGATTGATGATTTACGACGCATTTTCGTCCTGTACAAGTTCAACACGAATCCGAGAAAAAAATTACGAAAATACATGAAGTTGCATTATAATACAGGAAGAGGATTCTATCTAACCGACAAAAGTCTCTACAGAAAGATGATGGGTAAATGGCTGTTCAATCATTATTGCGTTAATGAATACTACAATTTCATCAGCAATTTGGGACTTTTTCGAAGCATGAATCCAATGGCAATAAGGAATATTTGTAAATTGGGAAGCATAATGTTGGTTCCTCGAGGCGAAATAATTTCTATGGCTGGAGCATTAGTTACTAAAGTATTTTTTATTATTGGTGGCACCTGCGCTTATATCTCAGCAGATGAAATCATGCCAATAAGACATCTTCGACATGGAGATGGTTTACTTATTTTGGAGGCATTCTACGGACATTATGCACTTAACAATATCATAGCTTTAACGGATTGCCAACTTTTGTGCATCCCCTTCGCGGAGTTGCGACGAAAATTGTCGAAGTTCCCTGAGGAATACAAATTTTTAAACACAGCTATGAAGGAAGTAGTTACCCGACATCATTTTCGTGGATTGCTTTCAGAAGAGACGCAGATTTATGCTGATCTTGAGGATGGAGAATCCTGTCGGTATTTCAGTTATCGTATAACCCGATTCAAACGTGATTTTTCAACATATCACTTCCTCCATGGGTTTTTTATGCGTGTCTCTATAACGCCTTTTGGTAGATTTTGGCTTTCATGGGAGATCAGCCATATTGCAATAACATACATTTATTCATTAATTGGTACCATTCCAGTTACAATTACATTTGACTACACGGATAATTGGTTTTGGTTCTTTAGACTTTTGGATATGTACTACCTTGTGGACATTTATCTTCGCCATCATGTAATTTACTTCAACATTGACAACATTGAAGTTCAACATCCGTGGAAATGCTCCTACAATTACTGGACAACAAGTTTTTGGATTGATGTCATTGCAACAATCCCGATTGAAATGATTGTTTTACCAATTTTGAGTGAAATTTCAGTTCCCCTTTTATGCATGCTACGAATCAATCGTTACCTAAGATTGTATCGTTTCTTCGGGTTAAGAAATTTCCTAAATTCAAGATTCATGAAGATTCACAAACTGGAAATTATATTGTCTTTTGCTGCAGGATCAATTCTTCTAGTAACAACTATCCTGGACATGTTATTTTACCCAAATGTAAGAGTTTTTGTCGTTGGACGAAAATTAGTTTTTCAAGGAGCCACCTCATATTTTTGGAAGGATTATATCAGATCCTTGCGTGTTGTCATACGAGAATTGTGTATGATTGGTCTTTTTGAAGGATTCCCCAAGCCTCAACGTTTATGGGTGCAATCACTGACAAATTTCATTGGCTTCAATATCAAAACTTCATTGAGTTGCATTCTTATTGGATTCAGCCTGTTTCGAAGGACGCATTTGATGACGTTCCAGATTAAGATGCAGCGATTGGTTGCGTTTATGAATATTCGTAAAATTGATCGTGCATTGCGCAGTGAGGTCATCAAGCATTTTGAATATTTGTGGACGATACGTGAGGGTAAAGGTCTATCAGACACGTTGAACTTTTTCAATCGCAGTCCCAACCAGGAAGAGATAATCCACTCATATTACGCACCAATATTGCAACGTACAATGCTCTTTATCAACGCCCCAAAAGTAATACTTAAGGATTTGTTGTCAAGTAGTACAATTGAACGGGTTACCATTTTGATAACTGGTGTTGTTTTACGGGTCAATGATGTACAAGATAAGATATTCATCTTGTATAGTGGGACTGTTGAAGTGTTGGGTCCTGATTACAGCTTCTTGAGAGATTTACGCGTGGGTAGCTTATTCGGATGTCTTGACAATATTTCCTTACATCGGAGTACTTTAACTTATGTCGCGAAAACACATTGTGAATTTTTGTGTATTCCAAGCTCGGATTTCCATAGCGTTATTGGAAAATACCCCAGATATTTACGATTTTACAAGAGGTTACTTAAGTCATCAAATTACGATTACATTTCCTGTCTGCAAATACTTAATACAAGCAGGTTACCGAAATACAGCACACAAGAAGAGTTCACGATTGTTGCCAATAAATCATTACGCATCTTGATGCGGATCTTTCCAGTGATAAAGCAAAACGAGTACATCAAATTATCCTTTATAATTTACATCACCTTAGCATTTCTTTTCGAGTGCATGATCATCTCGGAACTGTATAAATATTTCAAGCATGTTGTATTTTTTGCCTATTTGAGCGATTTGATTTTTTGGTTCAAAATCTACGTGGATTTCTCTACAGCATATGAAAATGAATACGGTCTGCAAATTACCAGACGTCATCTGATAGCCAAACGATACATCAAGCAATCAACAGGATTCGTTTTTCACTTATTGTGTAATTTTCCATTTGAACTAGTTGTGATGTTTGTTCCAAGACGCATGGCATGGTTGTGGCTGTACCTAAGATTTAACCGACTTTTCAAGATCATTTTGGTATTTGAATACTTACATTCAATCCGAACTCGGCTCAATATCAATGCAAGACTTATTCGGACTTTGGATATCATCCTGGTAACTTTCACAATGTTTCAAGGCAGTAGTATCCTGCTATCACATTTTTACGTCGATTTTTCCTACGTGAAACTTGTACTCATCTCTTCGTACATTATCTCTAAGAAGATCTGCACACCGTTTGATCTTGAAATACCTGAATTCACGAAGACAACAAGATACAACTTCGTTTACATTGCATTAATGCTGACTACACATTTTATATCAATTTATTTGTTAAGTCAATGTGTAGCTGCCTATAGCATGCTGAATTTCAGCAGATATCGTTACGAAACATTCCTGACGAATCAAGAAAACGTTATGCGGTTGATGGATGTATCACCACCGTTGATAGAGCGCGTTAAAGATTATTGTCGCAATCTTACACAACATGGCAAGAACGTGCAATTCCCGAGTTTCGTTATAGATGCACCATATTATTTACGTGAAGGCCTCCTTGATTCCATGTTTGGATTTCATCTCAGACAACATCCAATCTTCAGGCGATGTCATAAAGATTTCATTCGTCAAGTAGCGGCTCGTTTTAAAACGACATACTTCTTCGAAGGGGATTTCATCACCTTTCAGGGTGATATCGATCAGAAAATGTATTTTATACATTACGGTGAGGTCGAAGGAATCGTCGAGGATAATTTATACTACGATGTATCGGATAGCAAGTATACAGCAGGTGATTATTTCGGATTTCATCAGTTAATGTACAACGATGTTGGGCACGCACGAACGTATAAAATCGTTTCCAGCAGTGCAATGATTTTAACGTTGAAACAACGGTATGTTCTGGAATTAATCGATTTCTTTCCGGCGTCAAAGCTCGTGTTTTTCAACTCGTGTGCCCTTAATGATGATTTGGAAAGAGCGGATATTGAGAATAGAGACTATTTGAAGTTCACAAAAGGCATACACGCATAAACATTTTATATTAATTGAATATCAATATAATTATGTAAATTTAATTGCTCGATCGATCATTTATTTAATATAATTAAAAAAACTTAATTAACAAATGTACTTTTGTGACAACAGCTATTCATAGAAGTAACATTCATTTAGTCACTATCTTGATTGGCATTCTTTTTCGCAGCCGCTGCCTTCTTTCGTCGCGAGGCTCGTGTGCTCGATTGTTTCGTGCTGCCTTCTAGTAAACCTTTCTTTTGCATGCCTTTCAATTTTAGATCCTTGCGTGGGCCTTTCTTGCCGCCAACCTCCTTCTTTGCCTCGGTGAATTGCACGCGAATCCGTCGGCCCTTCAGCATGGTTTCATTCATTGAGAGTCCTTTCTGTAATGAAATTTATATTAATTTTGGATGTCAAATAGTATAGGGTTTTAACAACATACCTGAAAATCTTTCTCATTGCCAAATTCAACAAAAGCAATGCCTTTTGATTGGGAATCCTTACCCAAAGGTAAGCGAACACTCACAATATTACCAGCCTTCTTGAAGTGCTCTTTAACATCCTTTTCAGTTATTTCATTAGACAAATTGCCAACAAAGACAACAAAACGTGTCTTTTTCTTCTTTGTAGCTGTTTCAGTTGTTTTCACAGTTTCTTCTACACTTTCATCTTCCTCATTATCATCATCATCATCATCCTCCTCATTTTCATCACTTTCTTCATCCTTTACCTCAAATCCTTTGGGTATTTTAGGTTGGTTCTTAACTTTCTTCTTCAGTTCCTGTTTAGGTTTTCCTCCTTCTTTACCCAAGTTTTCAATCTTTTTGAGAAAAACTTTCAGGATACGTAATTTACGAACTGCAGTTGAATTCTCCTTGCTTGATAGCTCATCAACAGTTTGTTGAATTTTGGGCACCATTTTCTTCAGTTCAGCATGATTGTTGCTTTCATAAAGGGACCTCAAAGTTATAACAAGGGATTTTCTGTTACCACTTTTGGCTTTCTTTTTTGTTACTGCCTTTATAACAGGTTGTTTTGTTTGTGCCTTATCCAGTGATGAAGTTCCTGAGAATGGTCCTACCTTTTTGGCTGGTGATTTAGCTACAACCTTTTCTGACTTTATTTGCTTTTTGCCTTTGGTTGAGATCGGCAAAGAAGGCTTAAGCGCGTTCTTGGCTTTCTTAATATTGGACTGTACAGCTTTTTGGGCCTTTTCTTTCACCTTTAACGCCGCCATGACTGCTATAATTACATTATATTTATGCATCAAGTATCCCATGTTTATAAGTGTAATAATTCTTACCCTGTAGTTAATAAACTGATTTAACACGTATTTCACAAAATACGTTGAACCGCAACAGCACGCACAGCACGCTTGTTCTCGAAAGAGCAACGCGTTTCCAAACAACGTGTTTTATTCGAGGTTAGGAGAGGGATTAATTATTAATTCTTCCGCATGAGGTAGACACTATCGGCATTTAAGAAGAAATTTAGCAGTTCCAAGCATAATTTTGCTCCCAAACGATCAGTGAATTCCCTAGTCTTAAGCCAGTTCCAAGCAAATACATTTGTCCTGTGAATAATTTGGTTTCCAGTAGCGATTGATGAGTATCAAACAAAATTCTGAGCCTTCAGCCAATGGAATCAATAGATTCCTGTCTTCATCCAATCAGCAACCTGCATTTGAAAGTTGCATATCTTTGTTGCGTAGTTTCGACGTCAATTCAACGAAAACAAATATTTAAGCGGTATAAACTGTATAAAAAGTGTATAATTTGATAACGTATGCGTCGATAAGTTAGCCGCATGATAAATACTTCCGCATGATAACAAGGGCGGATTTGATTCATCAGTAATGTAATTTGCAACTCTCTATTCACAAACTGCAGTTTATCCAAGATGTACTTTGAATTAGGAAGAAGTGAAGGCCTTCCAAGTCAATATGGGTCAAATCGAACCCCAGTTACAGTGGATACTTTGGAAGTTGGCCTTATTTTTGCCACCGTTATTTTGGCGATAAGTTTTTATATCTCAATGGTGTCTAGCAAAATCACCCAGAATCTGAATTTATTTGTACGAGTAACCGTCAGTTTATTAATAGGAGCATTTATTTTATGTAAGTATTTCTTGTTTTTATATAACTGGTTTTTTATTCTGATATTTAGTAGGAAATTTCGGACAGGAATGGGAAATTGCCCATATTGAAAGTAGGACTCCATATAAAGCTGGAAGCCATGCAGAAATAAACGCGAGTATTGGCTTGAAGATTGGTTTAAGATCGGTGAATATTACCCTGAAAAGTGATGGTGATGCAGCGTTGAAGAATGAAATGATTGACTACAATGAGAGATTTGAATGGACGTGGGAACAAGGACGTTTTGGTTTTGGGCCTTATTGTAAGACGTGAATTAATAATTTGTATGAGAAATGAAGTTTGTGTTTCAGCCGGCCATTTGCAACAAACTTTTCGTGCATCACAATATCGCGGTTTGCCAACGCCCATTTTATGGATTGCTGATTACTTCGTGATCGACGGTGAAGGTTTTAGACATGGAAGGTTTTATCGCACTGCAGGATGGTATACGCATATCGCATTATGGAGCGCATTTGCTTGTTGGGTCTTAGCAAACATTTTATTCCGGTATTGATGATATCAAACGCTTGATTTATAATCATTTCATGATATTCATTTGCAGTTCAGTTATCAGATATGGTGGTTATTACATGGGAATGTGTGGAGGTTTACAACTATTGGCGAATCTATTGTGGATTACAATCAGAAACCCCAATCCACTGATCATTCCTTTCGAGGATGCTATTATCAAAACTAAATATGGTTCCAGTTTTTGGATAACATTCATCTCCGGTAAACATTCACAAATATAATTAAAGTTTTGCTTAACGAAAACATCTATTTTCTAGGAATACTTTGTATTTCCATTGCTGTGTGTGTGATAGTTTGTGAAATTTGGTGGGATTTTCCACTATACGACTTTTTCGGGGTCTCTGTTATCGTAAATGTTGATGAAAAGTATTTAAGTATAGTGTTTTGTCTCTGCAACTATGATCACAATTTTAATGCGCTACATTTCAGCTTATGATGAGGTAAATTTAAGATATCCAAAGGAATCCATATATGAGGAAGATGGGATTCCTCTCCGTTCGTCTCATTCAAATAGGCGGAGAATGGATTCATTTGTTGTCAGGGTGAAAAAGAATACTTACACAGCTATCAAACGACCAGTTCTGTAAGAATTCAGATTTTAGAATTTATTAGCTCTGCAATGAATCTCATTTTAGGATATCAAGTAAAACAGATTGGGACAATGTGAGAAGAACTTTACATTTGGAACCAGCGCCTTTGCCAAATAAGAGAGTACAGCCTCCGCCTGTGCCAAAGAAGGATCAGTTTTCACCTGTGGCACAAAAGGCTCTGCGTCCTCCTGTGCCAAAGAAGGTTCCGCCTCCACCTGTTCCAAAGAAGCCTTAAAGCAAACCAATTGTTTAAACACCTTAAATAAGCTACTTGATAATTTCAGTGCTTCATATTTTTCATGGCTCCCTAATTATTACATTATTGGCGTTGCACAAGTAAGCTTCAATCGTTAATTTTACAATTATTATTAAAGGATGGCCGCGTAGTAAATTACCACAGAAATAACTGTTTAATATATATCTTTTAGTAGATAAAATTGTATTCTTTCTTCGTGGTCTTTTGTCTTCTTAAACAAATTTAAGCCACGATGGCGAAATTGCCATAAAAAGAGGTTTCATTTATACATACCAACTCGTTTTAAAATTTGAAAATTCATAGTCATGTTTAATATACGCAACCAACCGTACATGCAACACGAAGAATAATTTCAGTCTTTGATAATTTGGATCATTTTGTTTCGTGCGTAGGTCAAGAAATGGTTTAGTGGTCCAAAATGGTTTCCACAGTGCCACCATGTTATCTGTGTTTTTAGGTGGTGTAGTGCAATCAGCAAGCATGTTTTCGATTGATGTGGACTACACTGATTATTTCACGTACGTCTGTCCATCCTCTGCAACTTCATCCATAAAAGAGATAGAAATTGACTTCAGCAAGCAGCTGATGTAATTAATTCACCATTGTATGGAGTGTCCAATGCACTTTCAATTAATTTTGTGCTACATCTCTGCTATTAATGAATTGGTGAGTTCTATCATTATTTAATTGATTTTTATAAACACCCTTGATCATTTGTACAGGCAGTTATATGGATATACCTCCAAATAGAATTCAAACAATACCCTAGAACCATTCATTAGGAGAAAGTGCAAGGCATGTAAAGGTTTGACTTTGCTGTGATAACCAAAACTGCCAGAAAATGTAAGTGTAATGGTGAGTAATTTTAACTGAAAGTGCAGATGAAATTGTTTGTAACATTAATTCCATTACTTCCATTAATTTACGAGTAAATACTCATTGACTCAGTCATATCTTCACTTCATGTAAATTCACATCTGGTATTTGGATTTTTGGTCTGTGTTTTCAGTAACAGACTTCAATTTAGGAAAAGGGCTTAATGAGAAGGTGTTTGTTAGAAGTTAGGAAGATTGGAAGAGGTTTTATGTTTGACATGCATATGAGCTCCAGGTTCCATGGGCTATAGGTTAGGCAACTCTGGCATAGAATATTAATCATTAGTTCTATTTCATCTAATGCTGCATATATGGGTGTTATTATTTCAATTCATAAATACAATAAATGGACAGATTAATTGATATAAGTCATAGCATTAAACATTAAAACTAATCACATGATATGTTTTTAGTGCCGATGGATTTCCAATGAAGCTGAACTATCTGCAAAGTAGCGCCTCGCCTTAAGGCAACAAGAAAACTTGCAACACAAGTTATAAGGTTGGTTCAATTTTTATTAGTTATATGAATAACAGTTTGTTGGGATACAATCATACTCTGACTCAATCAAAATTTGATACTGAACATGCAATGCTAATGAAAAAATACTTTTTCAACTAGCACACATATTCAATAATTAGCATCATATTTTACATCTATCATATTAGAATTGAAAGTTTAGATAAAATATTCATTTGAGCGCGAATGCATATGAAATACAATTAATGGTATTCATAATGTACTAACTTAATCTTTTGTTTAGTTGCTGAAACAATGAAATACAATGGGAATTTCAGTGGTCAAGTAATCAGCAGTGCTAGTACTATCGGTACTACCGGTTATCGCCACATTTTAAAGCACATTTAACAAATTTTCAGATAACGTTGAAATATTTCCAGATTTCCGACAGAAAGTGCCATTTTTTGCGCTTCGATGTTTTATTTAATATCTTCGTAACTGGTAGTCGGATTTGTATGATTTTAGAGGCATTTTAATACACATTTAATACACTTTTGGACCATGTCGTAAAATTTCCTGATTTACGACTGGAAGTGTTAGTTCTTCACACTTTTTCTAAAATTTCCTATGTTATTAACCATTCCTCTTGTATTTCAGGTTGTATATACACCAATTTGGTATTGGTTGATGATGTAATGTTGTGGATGTAAATTACAACTTCGCACAAAGGAATTGGAGAAACGACATGGATCTAGTGCAACGTCCTGGTTTCTGCGAACGTGAGTTTCCTTTTTCTAATACTGGGTTTTCCCGAAAATGTTGATTTGTAAAAAATGGACTATAGCGACCTCTAACTTCTCGTGGCGTAAATGTAGTTATAAGGAAATTTACTTTATCGACGCAATGGTAATGTCAACCAACTTCTACTATTTTCCGATAGATGTCCTCTTAGGCTTTCAATCGCATGCTCGAGATGGCGCTGTAATCAAATTTCATAATTTTCATTTTTGATGTGTGAACACTGCTGTTACCAGCTGTCACCTTGCTATGAATTTTCGTGAAGTTTAGAGAAACAGATTAAAACTGCTACTAGGATTAGACTATTTTAATTATTGCACTGGACCTCAGATGGTCTATCTTCACTTCACCTCCAAATTAATATAAATATTTGTGTGCAATTCAGATGTCTTAGTATTCAGAGATTGGATGGAATCGACTCTGCCAGACTGGATACAGAGATTATGAAGAAGGAGTTATGAGGTGAAAGTAACATCATCTGTGAGTTTCCTGGTTCAGGGTCATTACACACTAGGGTAATTGCCTTCTTCAAGGTCTTCTCAAGCTACTAATGTAAGTAATTCAAATCATAATCATGAGTGGACACTGTGCACACTGTGCAATACTTAGGCTGCATTTTGGCAATAACTGCTTCTCAATTGCTTTCACCTGAAGCACAGCATTATTTGCTGACTTTTTACTACCACTGAAATTCATTTCATGTACCTTCAACTTGAAGCAATGGTCTACACTTGAGCAGGTCTACACTACTTCTGTAAATGGAATGTTATGCCAATGGTTTAGACCAAGTGTGAAGGAGCTGGAAGCCTCTGTAGCTGTTTGTAAGACAAATAGGAAAAGGTAACTAACATTAAATTTTCTATAATTTAATAAGTAGTGATGACAAGTCTTTAACAGTGCCATGAGTAGTGAATGTGTATATTGAAAATTTGTGAATGAGAGTATTTGCAGGTATTTAGATTCATTAGATTCACATAGATGTTTATAACATTAATGGTTAAATTGCTGCTTTTCTTTTGTTTCATGTACTTCAGAAAAAACTGATGATTCAAAATCATAGGAGCATCTGCAGCAGTTCCTTATTGTTTTTATTAACCAACAATTAACCATGCAAATTCAATTGGTGCAGTGGTCTTGGTGGAGTTTCTTATGGTAATGTATAAACAATTTATTTTTTTAACTGGGAAAGGTGAGAAAATATGACATATATTGCTTGTTAGGCACAGAGGCTTCAAAAGTATGGAACATATGGAAATCATCATTGATGGTCCACACTCCAGGAGGAATATTGAAGCAATGGATTGGACTGGATGTTGAAGGAACAACGTCTTAGAAAGCAAATAGAAAAAGGTAACAAACTTTGAATTGTATATGTTGAACTTTACTTGTATACAATAAATATTGCCAGTGATTATTAAGAAGATAACAGATTTTATTCAGATGCTCTTAACAGATTGTAACAGAAAACGTGAGTGTTTTTTTGAGACGGTTAGGAAAAACCAACTTGATATTAATACATCAAAAAACTATCATCTTATTTTTTTAAAACTGTCATTACTTGTTGTTTTCCAGAGCCTACCT